>CAEGAF010027925.1:0-11724 GCA_903067075.1 Micropoecilia bifurca | reverse complement strand
GCTATAGCGCCCTCTACTGCGCATGCGGGACACTTTCAGGTCGTTTGTCCGTTTACACTGCAGAACACATACAGGTCACATTTACTGGCAGTGTGAACGGCCACGGCAAAAAAAAAAATCTGAATTGCCAAAAAAATCTGAATTGTGTCACTTCAGGCAGCAGTGTGAACGCAGCCTTAGTGCCAAAAGAACAGCAGGGTGTTTTTTTTAAGCTCTTAGGTTTTAGAAGCTGTTGAGACCCAAAAACGTGAATTTTATATAAAAATGTCCCCTATAAAACAAAGAAAAATCTGAAGAAAAACCAAAACCTGTATTCAGATGGAGTCAGAGAGAACAGCGGATGTGGACTGAACAAGAACCAGCCGTCCTCAGAGGAGTCCGTCGTGACGCCATATGGTCAGTACTGAATTGGCCGCCATGCATTTCCTGTGTTACTTCTGGAGATTAACCAGAAGTAACACGATTCTCTGCCCTCCCTTGGCCAGGATTACCCAATGAGGACAATTCATCGGGAGTGGCGGGATTACCGGCACACTGACACCGTTCTGGGGTGTGTGAACGATCACGTCTGACCCGCTCAGGACGCTTCACACAGCGGCCAATCACATTTCACCTGGCCAACTTTAACTAGGAGACTTTCTATGTCTTAACTCAACTCATTTTCACAGACAGATTAAAATAAAGAAATAAGGGAAACATGTACGTCTGTTGAATAAACGGGGAGGTTAAAAAGGTTCAAGTTTGGTTGAATTAAATTTAAAATACGGTTGGATTTGAGATGGTCAAACTCCTCTGTCTGGGATGGTAAATCAATTAATTGTGATAATAAATTAAAACTACCTCATTAATTCTCTTTTGTCTGATTGATCGTTTCTCTTTTCCTACCAAAAGCTGAATGGTAAAAGTCTTCAGTCTAGTGCTTTGGTCTCAAATAATTTACTTCATAATTCATTTAGTTTGTTGTTTCTCTTGTTTTGTTTATGTATTTTGGATGTTTAAAACGTCTTTCAGTGTAAAATGTTCATTAGAATCAGCAAAGAGACCTCATTGTTATAACCGGTGTAAAGTAAACACAGCTGCTGTACACTCACAGCAAACTAAACGCTGGCTCTGATTCTGAGCCCCAACTGATCCGTTTAAACCGCAGCTCAAGCCGAAAACCAGCATAAAACTGAAGTGTTTTGAAATGCAGAATCAAATCAGATAAAAAGATAGCTGGGTTCCTATCCAAGCTCATCTAACCTCAGTTTCTGGTTTCAACTGACGCAGAATGACTTTCTGTTTCCCTCCTCAGAGGTCACAACGAATGAAACACTGCTACAAAATGATGCAATCAGAAACGATCCGTTAGTTTAAAGCAGCGCTGAAGTTAATCAATGATATCATGATAAACACATGATCAATTTCAATAGGAAATACCATCTAATGGAATATCCAATATCATCACCTTCATAAAGTAATGGCCCAAGTCATTTATTGCTCACAGGGAATGGACCTTACCAAGCTCCGCCCAGAAACGCCCCTAAAGTCCCACTGACTACATGTCTCACATTAACAGCTTAGCTCCTACGTCTAAACATGACATTTTTCGTTTGACTGACTCTCTGCAGAGCATTTCTGAGACGATTAGTTTAGCATTTCTGCTGGATTTTCACAAAATATCAGCCACGACATGGAACCAACAAGTTCATGTCATCTTTTTGGGACGACATCAAGGTGTCTGAGCCACGATGCCTCCAACATTGTGCGTGTCACAGCGAATAGCTAGCGGTTGATGAGGAACAGAGCAGATCTTCAGATCCTCAGTATAAATATAGCTGTGGACAAGATCACTGATTCCTATTGTTCTTGTAAGGCTGGGTAAGTCAGACATTCATGGTTTAGACCAGAGGTCCCCAAACTTTTTTCTGTGAGGGCCACATAACGTTTTCCTTGTCCGATTGGGGGCCGGAGTCAGTTTGTAACAGAAAAAGTGTGACGATTGCAGGAGAGCCTAAATGTATAAATATATTGTTTTCCAGAAAGCACAATCAAATAATCCTCTTTGGGTTCTTCACAGAAAAAATCCAGGAAGGATTATAGTCCATATTTTCCCAACTATGAGTTGCACCGGACTATAAGTCACAACCCCAAAGTTTGTTTTTTTTCTAAACCAGTAAACATACACATATAAGCCTCAGATATCTTTGCCGCTCCAGGTTTTCCTCAACGATGCAGCAGCAGCAGAGGGAGGCGGACAGCCAACATTTGAGTCATAACAGGTTAATTGAATATCACATTTATTATGGTCAAAAACAAAAAAGTTGCCAAGATTAGATTTAACAGAACTGATTACGGTAGTTTCTGAACGGTAACTGTAAAAGTAAAAGTTCTGATCCATCTAAATCACTGGTTCCCAAACGTGTTATTATTAAATTTAAAGGTCATTATTATGCTTATTCAGTTAAAAATGTTAACTATGAAAAAATATATTCACCTCCAAATCATAGTGCAGCAAATAGAGCAGCTGCTGCTCCCATCATCTTTCATCCACCGCCTTTTCCTTTTGTTACGTCTTTTATCTCGTAAAATGACTCCACAAACTATATCACTTCTACATCGTCATCCGTGTTTGGTTATTCTAAATTCCCGCTATGTTGGGGGTTTTACTGGATTGTCCTCTGGAATTGGGATGTTCGTGACTGGAATCGGTTCCTGCCTTGTGACTGGAGACGCGAACCGATCGAACCTGTTTTTTATCAGCTCTGTGGTCACAGAGGTTTGGAGAATCGGTTGACAATCCTTAAATCTTTCCGTCTAAACCAGACTTAAGACTCACAAACTCTCCTCTCGACCAAACGTCGCTATGGTAACGTTTATATATCCCATTGAAATAAGATACAGAAGCTCCACAAAATCAAACATTTTACTTTCATGAGAATTTTAACTGATGATAACGACTAACGGAGCCCTGAGCTAGTTTCTCTGCAACGAGACGGTTCCATCTGGGAGCGGCTTGTAATGTGAGACTCACCTACCGGTCCAGGATAAATCCATCCTCCTGTCTCTTCTCTGGGTCTTTTCCCCTTGGAAAAGAAACTTTCCAAAGACATCTGATCTGTTTCTGACTCATTTTGCTGTTTGTGGGCTCAGTGTTTGGCGCAAGTAACCAGACTACTAATGACTCACTTCCTGCTAAAGAGCCCCCTGGCTGGTTGAAGAAAAATCCACATATAAACGGCCTGTAGTCCGTTGATTAAATGCTCTCTGGTATTGTTCAGGGGGCCGGAACAAATGTGGGGGCGGGCTGGATCCGGCCCGCGGGCCGTAGTTTTGAGACCACTGGTTTAGAGGCTCGAATGTGCCTAGGCCTGATACACGGTACTCAGTGACTAACACGATTAGTGTGCTGTCCTCGCCACGAGTTTTCGATCTTTTCAGCCGCTAGACAGCCAGACAACGACGCTCCAATAACCAAACTTCTTTCTTTTTAGTTGTTTATTGAAGAGTGGCCTCTGACCACTACCATCACTTTGGCGATCGTAAACTGAAACATACTAGGCTTACTATTAGTTAACGTAACAAAATAGCCATTCTTACTGAGACGTGAAACGAAAAACATTTTCCTAAATAACTAAGCATACAAATTACTCACACCAGCGTTGCATAAAACAAAGAAAGTTATTATTTTCACAATTAACGACACTTACGAACAAATCTTGTCTAAGACACAACGAATAAAGACAATCAGTTACTTCAGAGCTGTTAGGTTGTTGCTATGGCAACATAACAAAAATATCCACCAGGGGGTGCTTTAGTGCGGTTTTCAAACTTTGCTGAGGTAGCACACTTGTTTAAGTGTGCTACCTAAACAAAAAGGCAGCACACTTAGCCTGGCTAACACGATTAGCATGGCTAACATGATTACAGTTTAGTAAAAAGCCTTTTCAGGTGAAATAAAATCTGTAATGTATGTCAGATACGGTACACATTGCATATTGATCTGTTCAGCAAGACTGTAACAGACAGGATTCAAGGTGTAGAAGTTGTATCGGTGCTGCCATTATGCTGTACGTGGCTAAAAGGTAATGGATGTGTTTATTATTGACTATATTTTTTATTCACTAAACACAAAGAAAGCAAAGCAATAATACTGACACCAGCAGATAATCCTTTGTTCTTATTGATCCTACGACGGTTGAGCTGCTAATGTGAACAAGCTTTGATCCAAGCAAGACTTTCCGTTTTAGATTTTGGAAATCTGTGAATTTTAGTTCCACAAACACGATCAGGATACCTGACATCACCTGTACAGATTCACCACTGATGGTGGAGAACCATTGTTTTAGAGTCCTGATGTAAAATCTTTCTGTTGGTCTGCTAGTCCACAATGTACATTAATTAGCATGAGTTACTACTGTAGCTTGTGTTTGTGAGACGGTCAGGCAGATGGTAGCTGCGCTGTGACGTAAAATGGGCATCGGCCAATGAAACGCGGCCGCTGTGGTAAGGTCCATTAAAGTCATTCTTTGGTTGCCTAGCAACGACCTGCTGGGTAACTCCTGGTTGCCTAGCAACAGCTTGCGCAATAACATGTGGAGTTTCATGTTTTGCCACTGAGCCTCATAACTGCTTACAAATAAAAAAAATCAATATCCTGTGAAAACAGGATAAAACAGAACACAGAAAAGGTCACCACTAGTTTGATAGAATTTCAGGTATTTAAAACAAAAGCCTAATCAATAATTATCAATAATAATATGTCCAAAGTGTGGCCTTTGAATTAATTTTAGTGACCAAACAATTTAAGAATTGCACAAATTTAGTCATCCAACATTTTGTAAATTTTTTTAGGATGACATTTTCCGTGGCAAGTTTATTAGAGATGCACAGATATGAAAATTTGGGCTGATATTAACTTTGTTGTTAATGCCAATAATGGTATTTATCGATATTACAAATATTTCTCTGCACATATCAACACCTTTGAAAAAAAAAAACCTGACAAGAAACAGACGGCAACAAGATGAAAACAATTATCAGATGGTCAAATTAGCCCAGTTTCACTTTGGACAGATACTGATATGTTAAAAAATGACTAATATCGGCCGACACTGATGGTAGTGCCGATATGTTAAGTGAAACAAATATAATTTTTCCTTAGTTAGGCCTTATTTTTATATTTTTTTGTTTAATAAGTCGTGCCGCTGTCTTTCAAACACAGACTTTGGTCCATTTCACGTGGCTAAACAGCAAAGATTGTAGAAGAAAATCTCAAAGGTAAATAAGTGTATATACATTTATGTAAACGTTGTATTTATTGTTTTGTAATTATAGTTTTGTGTTGTTAATTGGGGAATTTGGTCACTACTGGCTTAACATATTATTAATCAGTCATTACTTAGGTAAACTTACATTTGAAGCAAAACTAATTTAATTTAAAAGTTCCAATTAATTTAAAATTAAGAGTGCCAGCAAAGCAAATCGTCAGCTTCGTGTTTGACACAGAGATTCATCTCGGCTCTTATTGGCCAGACCGTTTCATTAGCTGATGGTGAATCCGTCAGCTTTCACTCGATGGTTTTCTTAATGGATGCAGACAAGCCAACAGCACAAAGCAGGAATAATCTGGACTAAAGCAACCTGGAACGACTGCATATGGATTTACCTTCGTAACCTATTAGTCATGAAGACCGCAGGGGAATTTTACTGAATTAATTTTCAGATCCATGTAAGATCAGCTCAGTTTACAGACTTTTAGGATCCTATGTTAGAGGGTTTTTTACTTATTGGAGTGTAATAATATACATTTTATACTATTTTGCTTCTTTTAGGTTTGTGTCATTGAGGTTCTGAATTGTTGTGACTTTATTGCTCCTGATTCTTTATATTACCAATATTTGTGCAGTTTTGTTTTATAAATGGCTGTAAAACTAAAATGAACTTGTATTTCGAGCTGCTCTTGGTTCCCTTCTGTCTTTTATTGTAGCATTTACAATGTCAAGTTAGAGTTGTGTTGCTGTTGTTAAACCAGGTTCATGTCAGCCGCATGTGACTGGAGCATCACATGCACTGATTGGCTTTAACTTTCAGTTTTCACACTCTGCTGACATTTCCTTCAGGTCCTACTGGGATATAAACCATTTTCCAACCAGCTGAGGCCAAATTTGGACATATGATGTTTGCTTTTTTCTAATAAATTACAAGTTACAAGTACAAATTGCACTTTCATTTTGGAATTTAAAATATCTAAAAGGAACTAGGGCTGAAACAATTAATCGGATTGATTGTGATTAATCAATTATTGTAACAATCATCTGCTAAGATAATAATGAAATAATCATTAATCCGAATAGAGACTCTAAAAACAACCATTTGCTAGAAGAACCATACAGTCAGAGCAACAATTAAGCCAAAACGGTACAAAACCCTCTGAATCTGTAAACACGTTCTACCTAGAAATATGTTCATTGTCTTGTAATCCCTTTATTTTCTATTTTATTCTATCAAGGAACCTGTGGTACATTTTTTGTGCAGTTCTTGCAGTTCAAATTTCCCTGCATGTGACTTTAAAACACCTTCTTAATATTCGATTTCACTTCTAAGAGGAACAAGAACATGTGAGTAAATAACGGAAGAGTTGGACATTTTGTTTTTTTTTAGATTTTATTCTTTGTTTTATAGGATTCTTCATCATCCAACATCTGACTTTAATGTCAGATCATCCAGAATTCTGACTTTAATCTAAGAATTCTGACTTTAAAGATTAAATTCAGAGTTCTGAGATTAAAGACAGAATTCTGAAATTAAAGTCAGAATTCTGAGATTAAAGACAGAATTCTGAGATTAAAGTCAGAATTCTGACTTTTATTCTGAGATTTAAAGTTAGAATTCTGACTTTAAATCTCAGAATTCTGACTTTAAAGTGTGAATTTAAATTCAGTCTTTAAAGTCAGAATTCTGATATTAAAGTCAAAATTCTGACTTTAGTATTAGAATTCTGACTTTAATTCTGAGATTTAAAGTCAGAATTCTGACTTAAATCTCAGAATTCTGACTTTAAAGTCAGAATTTTTTTCCGGTGGCCCTAATCCTCTTCCGTAGTAACAGCTGAAAAGCCAAACATAAAAATAAAAACCATATTTATCCATCAGCCTAAACGCACCACCTGTCTCTCCTAATGTGAATCCAGATTTATCTCCCAACTACTACAGGTAGAACTAAACCTGTCATAGTGGAAGCAGCGCCAGTCCGTATTGTAGTTACAACTTAACTGAGCAGAGATTTGAGAAGCGACCCAAAAACAGGTCGGTTCCGGAATCAAACTGCGGTTAAAGCGGATAATCTCCAAGCACCGCATCAAACGAAAGCGACCAGCATCCATGTTTGTTAACAGCGGTGTTTAGCTAGTCCATTAGCACTTTGCTCGCTAACTAATCCAAGGGCAGCAAAGCTGGCTAACGTTAGCCCCGCTCGGCTAACTCTGTGCGTTTCTTACCTCTTTCTCTCCAACCGGAGTGATTTGGCTCTTGTTATTTTCCTCTTTGAACGAAGCCAACTTGGAGTTTTATTGTTCTCGCATCTCAGTTTTCGCTTCGCTCTCTGCCGCTAAAGCATTCCGAGACAAGGCAGCGGCGGCAGCAGCAGAAAGTAGCGCCGAGCTAACGGCTAACACCGGGTGGGCGCGACCTGTCAGTCCGTGACAGCGAGCCCCAGGAAAACTCCTCCCACTTTATGGCAAGCCGTTAGCGGCAACAATAATCCGTAAAGCCGAAGTTGTGACAATTCAAATTAATTAGATTTTTTTGTGTGTGTGTATTCCTTTTTTTTATTCAACGTTATGAATGCAATTGCACGTCAATATGAATCCAAGATGTAAAAAAACAAAACAACAACAAAAAACGATAAATGTAAAATTGAGGAATATTGAAGTAAGAAAAGCTCACTTTCTGTGAGAATAAACCTGCTCATTATGTTAAAAGTTCTGCACAATAAAAGAACAGTTTACTCAAAACTGCTTTATTATTAGGCCATCACCGTGCATTAACATGTATGTGAAGCACATTATTTACTCATTAGAACAACTCGTAAATGTAAATTATAATAAGGTTGGCCATATTTATATGCATCTAAGTAAATATATATGTGAAGAACTTTGAATAATACGAGTTACAACATTTAATTTCCCTTTGGAATAGATGACGTGTTTTTGAAATTGAATTGTATAATTGTTGATGCTAAGGCTTGCCATAAAACTCTGAAATGCGTGCGCATCCACTCACAGCAGGCGCGTTCACGATAAGCAGGAAGTTCACTCATTCTACGTAAGTAGCGTAACAGTCGGACGCAGCGGAGAGAAAACTTCTGAGATATTTCAAGATTTAGCCGCAATTATTTAAACGTAGGTTTTTAAAAATCATAAGTTTGTTATTTTTAAATGAGTCTTGTGTGTGTGTTTATTTCCTTGAACAACTTAGGTGGTTGTTCTGAGAGACTTTGGCCTTTAGTGGTTCATGTGTTTAGCCATGTCATGGGCTAACGTTAGCATCGGCAACCAGAACTACGCACAGCTAACGACAACTTTGTGGCTTAACTGTTAAAATTTAATTTAGTGAAAGCAAACTCACCGCACAAGTTAAAGCGAGGCATTAACTAAATAAAACCGCCAGGTGTTAATCATTAGATAGAACAGAAAACGTTTGACAGGTAGCTTCGCAAAGCTAACTTTTACAGCATTGTTCTTTATCTGGAGGCTTAGAAAGTTGTTTATGATTAAAAAGTAATTATTTGTTCAGTTAAGGATGTCTAAGATAAGTAATATTTCAAGTACGTAGGATTTTTTACTTTTAGTTAGGTTCTGGTTGCATTTGAAAAACAACTTTCTTGTAAACAAGTTCAACTGGGTGACTTCCTGAAATCTGGGTTTTATCAACAACCCCGGCCGTAGAATCCAATATGGCGCCGCAAAACAACAAAAAAAAAACAGAACAAAAACTCACCAGTTTAAATTTAACAAATTAATAAAAGGTCTAAAAAAGCTCCAAGTTAATGTAATTTGCTATAAATTGTGATGAATAGGGGAAAATTAACTGATTTCAGTCGGATTTGGTAGATGAAGATGAAAAGGTGCTCAATTATGTTTGATCAAACATTTTTGAGCTCTGATAAAATCACATTTATTTAACTTGGCCACTTACTATGAATAAATAATTTTACATTTCTTGTCTTTTTTTTAATAACATTTAAAAAAAAACTACACAGTCAGCAGTTTGGACCAAGATGGCAGCCGATTCTGTAAAAGACATGACCTCAGAAAACTGACATGTTGTTGCTGTGTTGTCTTTTTTTCCCCCCTTAGTTTGGGAGTAAAGATGTCGTCAGGCGCTCTGTTTCCAAGTCTGGTCAGCGGCTCCAGAGGAAGCTCTAGCAAGTACCTGGTGGAGTTTCGTGCTGGTAAAATGAGCCTGAAGGGAAACACGGTTACACCCGACAAACGCAAGGGCCTGGTGTACATCCAGCAGTCCGATGACTCCCTGATCCATTTCTGCTGGAAGGACAGAACCTCTGGGAACGTTGATGATGTAAGTAAAGATTTTATCTTTAAATTAAGCAAATAATTTAAAAACACAGTCAGTGAAATCTGAAATACTTTCACTTAACAGTGCTGTCATATTGTGTGTAGATCATAATGTATTTTCTATTTTAAACTAAATTAAACCAAAATAATTTCCTTACCTTCTCGTTACTGGAGATGTTCTGATGCGTTTTGCTGTTGGTTGGCAAAACATTCAAGCTTTGATTCTTCATTTAGAAACGTGACGCTTAGAACTGTCCCAGGATTTAATGATTGGTTTTGTTCTATCAAAATCCCTGATTGTGGTCAAACTCTAGGAATATTAGCAAGGAACTGAGCAATATTTGAGATATATTTTCTTATTTAAATGTTGCTGTAGAAGGAAGAAATACTGCAGGTTGGAGTTGGCATCTCTTAAACTCAATATTTTTGACAATTTTTGCATAAAATTTGCAGTAAACTCTAGCGAGAATTCGGGCATGATATTTTTAAATTTTTTTTAACTGAATTTCTGCCAAAAAAAATGAAGTGGCTGATATAGTTAAAAAAGTTATTAAACTATATCTGATTTCTGGCTTTTTATGATTTTTTAAAAAAAATATTTGCACGTATGTATATTTTTTTGCAATCAAAATCTCACATTTTCTGGCGCTGCATTAAGAATATTTACAAGGAATTGTAATACAATATTTTTGCGATAAATGTCTTTATTTAAATGTGGTTTAATTGTTACCATATCGCCTGATATGGCTGAGGCAGCAGTGAAGTAGAAGAAATACTGCCACCTGCAGGTGGGAGTTGGCATCACAACCTCAATGTTTTTGAACATTTTTTGCTGAAAATTTAGAATAAACTCACAATAGCGAAAAGAAAAGAAAACGATTTTCTGCAAAAACTCAACAGACTAAAGTAAATAACAAAAGAATATCTGATCTTAATAATTTTTGGGCTGATTATGAGGCTAAATCCGAACTGAAATGTCCTGCAGGATCTGATCATCTTCCCTGATGACTGTGAGTTCAAGAGAGTGAACCAGTGCACCACGGGACGCGTCTATGTGCTGAAGTTCAAGGCCGGCTCCAAAAGGCTCTTCTTCTGGATGCAGGTGGGAAGATGCTGCTAATCTGCTGAATGAAGATCTAAGTGCATATAAGAGACGATTAACTTCTCAAAATGTCGACTCAGGAGCCCAAAACGGACAAAGATGAGGAGTTCTGCCGTAAGGTGAACGAGTTCCTGAACAACCCTCCCATCCCCGGCGCTCCGGGCAGCGGAGGCGGCAGCGGCCACGAGCTGTCGGCGCTGGGCGGGGAGGGCGGCCTGCAGAACCTGCTGGGAAAC
The DNA here is from genome assembly GCA_903067075.1 of Micropoecilia bifurca. NCBI lineage: Eukaryota > Metazoa > Chordata > Actinopteri > Cyprinodontiformes > Poeciliidae > Micropoecilia > Micropoecilia bifurca. The sequence continues at coordinate 830 of CAEGAF010027925.1, read as the reverse complement.
ATGAGCCACAACCAGCTGATGCAGCTGATCGGTCCGACGGGGCTCGGTGGCCTGGGTGAGGCTCTCTGAGTAACGCTGCTGCTTTCACTAGCTGTGGCTCAATGGACCGTACCAAGCTCCGCCCAGAAACGCCCCTAAAAAGTCCCACTGACTACATGTCTCACAATAACAGCTTAGCTCCTATGTCTAAACATGACATTTTTCGTTCAACTGACTCTCTGGAGAGTATTTCTGAGTCGATTAGTTTAGCATTTCTGCCGGATTTTCACAAAATATGAGCCACGACATGGAACCAACAAGTTCATGTCATCTTTTTTGGACGACATCAAGGTGTTTGAGCCACGATGCCTCCAACATTGTGGCGTCACAGTTAAATGCTAACGGTCAATGAGGAAAACAGCAGATCCTCAGCATAAATATAGACAAGATCACTGACGCCTGTTGTTCTTGTGAGGCTGGGTAAGTCGGGCATTCATGGTTTTGAGGGGTTGAATGTGCCTAGAACTGATACACGGTACTTGGTGGCTAACACGATTAGCGTGGCTAATACGATTAGCGTGGCTAACACGATTACAGTTTAGTAAAAAGCCTTTTCAAATTAAATAAAATCTGTAATGTATGTCAGATACGGTACACATTGCATATTGATCTGTTCAGCTAACGTAAGGCTGTAACAGACAGGATTCAAGGTGTAGAAGTTGTATCGGTGCTGCCATTATGCTGTACTTGGCTAAAAGGTTTTCATAATGGATGTGTTTATTATTGACTTTATTTTTTCATTCACTAAACACAAAGAAAGCAAAGCAATAATACTGACACCAGCAGACAAT
>CAEGAF010027923.1:0-10970 GCA_903067075.1 Micropoecilia bifurca | reverse complement strand
TTGGGTCTTATCTGGTGTGGTAGATCTGAGCCTCTATTGCTCTGGTGTTTAGGGCCTGTTCCTGTGCAGCCAGGATGCCTCTCATCCTGGCTATATACAAAATGGAGCTGTATTTCTGTATTTCCAGAACATTGCAGCCACTGGCTGCAATGTTGACATCGCAAGATGGCGTGAGATCTAAATTCTGAACATAGTCTTCCACATCGGTTTGATGGGGTAACAGGTCCAGAAGAGAACTACAGACATCTCTCCCAGGCCAGACTAGACACATAGACCTCCTTCATCAGTTCATTTTAAATCTTGCATCTATTTCAAAAACAATCTAATTATTATTAATAATAATGTCACCAAAAGCTCCTAATTCTGCTCATCTGACAGACATAAGAGAGAAGCTACTATTCTTTTAAAAACATATATAAACATTTGTTTACCAGTTGGTTTTAATAGTTAAAATACAAGTTAATTGGAAAACCAACAGACTCATAGCCAGTTTATAGGAAAGCATAGAAATTGACTCATTTATCTCCTTCTCGGCTATCAGCAATGTGTGCTGCTAACATGCTGCTGTTGGTGTCGAGCTCTCAGCTACACAGAAAAAAGCTGGAAGACATTACGTTCTGTCTATTGTTTACATTTCCTCACCTTACAGAACAAATGTGTTTGAGTGGGTCATTTACTACCCATCAAATATGGAGCGGCAGCACCATCTCTTTGGGATTATCCTTTATTCTATTTCCATGTGTTTTTTAACAACAAAACAATGTTTTACTGTCTCTTCTTGAAGACAAAAATCACAATTTCCTGTTGGATGTTTTCCCATTTTAAATAATGTACTATTTAACCCTGTATGACTAAAATGTAGTCTTGATATAATAGTTTCCTCTTTTCTATTTCGTCTTGTTCTCCTCATCTAACCTATCAGTTATATCTTCTTCCCACTACTTCTGCCATATTTTCTTAACCTTTGATTTAATAATAGATGTGATTTCTTCTTTCCTGAATGGTACCAATATATCAACATAACTATTGATTGTTTTGCAAATTTTCTGCCAACCCTTTTCCTTTTATTCCTACATGGGATGGTACCCATGTAAAAATAACTAATAAACCCATTGCCTGAATTCTATAAATTAATAACTGAATTTATAATAAAAGATCTGGTCTACTATTAGAATTATTATTTTTTAATGAATATAGTGATAAACTCGAATCAGAACATACTATGCTTCTCAGAGGACAAACTTTCTCAATTCAAAATGATTCCCATCATCTCTCCTGTATAAACTGATACTCCATCAGTAATTCTTTAACATTTTTTTAATACTGAATTCTGGAATAATGAATTTGCTATTTGAGTTTTTTGAAGCATCTGTATAAACTTGGACATATCCATAGTACTTATTGTTCAAATATGATTGTACTGAATATGGATCTAAAAGGTTTTCTGTTTCCCTTTTCTCCAACAAAGTAAAATCAACAACACTATTAGGAAATAGAGAAGAGTGAACTCTCTTGTCCCCTCTTGAGGTCTGGATCAAAACATTTTATTACTGGGTGGAGGTTAATCATGTTTCAAATTAAGCACTACATGTTGAGAGCAGTGGGTTGTCATTCCTTTCTGTACAATTTCTTATTTGTCTACAAATGTTACTATTGACGGTTCATAATGTGTTGACAGAAAAATATCTACAAGTCACTACAAGGAGCAGAATGGTTCGCCTCCCTGTTTTTACTCCAGTGGGTTGTCCCAATCAAACAGCCACTTTGCTGCTGGCTTGTTAGCAATGTGCTTCTGAATTGAATTCTACTCTGCGCACTTTTATGGTAGGTTTGGCAATATTATTTTGATCTTAAATGTGTTTATTAACTGCATTGTTTTGTGCCTATAGTAATCTTGGTTATTTTGGGGCAACCCAGTTATTTTTAATAATTGAGGTCATGTCTCCTTTTGTAATTTTTTTTATTCCTGCCCACCACTTTAGGCCTGAAATCCTGTGAGATTTTGTGGGCTTTAATTGTTTAAAAACAGGGCAGGGCCTATTGTTTGGTCCAGGAGAGCATGTGGTGCACAAGGAAGTGTGAGGCTGGCTGCTGTAGGTGTGCTTTAAATAATTTCAACTCACTTGTTTTCCATTTTTTTATTATGATGTGCTTAGGGATCTGCTTATAAGTGCCTCTATTCCAGAACAGCTGAGTTAGATGATTGCATGATCTCTTCAGCAGTCATCAAGAACTGCAGAAGGCTGTTAATCATTCACAGAAATAATCCAGGTGTGGCAGAAAGGTAACACTTAAAATATGTAAGGCAGGTGAAACACTGAACTAAACCTGATAATGACTGATTCAGTCTGTTGATTCTTGGATTGGTAACTGGTTAAACTGAACTGGACTATTACTACTTGTGTGGGATCTTTACCAGCATATGGACATTTTTGAAGGAATTTAATCAACTTATTTAGAAATGGATGTGGTTAATGGAAGATTTAACCAGTTATTTGATAGAAGTTTATCCTGTATAAATTGTAAGTAACTTTTCCAACTACAGTACAAATCATATTTTGCTCTTTTTTTCTGTATCTGGTGTGTTAAATCAACCATGATCCTCCCTGAGTTTTATCTTTAGGTTTTTTAATAAACAACCCTTTATTTTAAATATTGATTCCTTTATTTTAATGTAAGTGCAGAATCATGAATGCAACATTATGCTGCAGCTTGATAGGTAAATGTAATTGTATATGTCAACTAATATTAAGATAAATATTAATGAATACTCATTAGTGTGTTAATTAATTAACATTGAATGTACACGGGGAACTAAACAGTTTGTTTGTTCTCAAACCTATAACCAGTACACTTTAATATTTCAATGTCTTTCAGAACTTTTCAGATGTTTATAATCTTTCTAACCAGCGTCTTTCTGACTCTTATTTTTGTGTTTTTCAGCTGCTGCTCTGCACTTTGACCCAAAGGTGACTCTGGAGGACTGCAGCAAAACTGTCAAGAAGTGGCTTCATTACACGCCAGAATAGTAGGAAGGCAACATGGAACCAAAGTGACGCCAACCAGAGTCAAACTTGTTACCCCAACTTGCACTGTTTTCCTGGTTCATACAGTACAAAGCTTAAGCTCATGGATGGTGTTCTTCCGTGGACAATAGACTGTTGTTCTGACAGTCAAAACTGAGTCAAATATGTTTAAATATCTATAAGGTCACACTAATAAAATAACATTTTGTTTTTTTCTTAAATAAAATGTTTTTATAATGCCATGTTATCATTTTTAACCTTTTGTACACACATTTTTGGAAATATGTTAATATTAGATCATTTTGAACAACATATACCCATAATATCCATCATCTGCCAATAAAATAGTGATTAATACCAGTAAAGAAACTTTTAATGGTATGTTATGATGCAGACCTATCAGGCCAAAAAAAATTAACACAAATCCTTAGCTTTCATTCAATATAAAATCACCCCAAATGTGCATGTAGATCCACATTCAGATGATGGTGGGATGGTGTTCCACCCTCCCCCACTCTGCGCACTGGGTGCAGCTAGAACCACACCATTGATTGGTGGGAGGGGCAGATGCCTTTACAGCTGAGCGTCACTAAGGTGGCCTGCCAGAAAGAGTAAAGGAGTTTAAGTTTTTGGGTTTGTGGATGGATGGAAAACTCACTTGGAGTAGACGTATTCAAAAAGTAGTGGATAAGTGTAAGAGAGCTTTAAATGTTATGAAGTGTTTGGTGGGGAGAGAGTGGGGCGCTGAGAGGAAAGCATTGAAAACAATATATACAGGTTTAGTAAGATCTGTATTAGATTAATGCAGCCTAGCCTTTGGATCAGCATCAGAAAAACTTCTTAAAAAATTAGATATTATTCAGTATCAAGCCTTGAGGTTGTGTACAGGAGCCATCAGAACAACTCCAATTTCAACTTTGTTAGTTGAAATGGGGGAAATACCACTTTACCTTAGAAGATTACAGTTAAGATTATCTTATTGGAGTTATTTAAAGGCTCATTATGAAAACCATCCTGGTCAAGAAATTTTAAAACCTAGTTGGTAAAAGAGGAAAAAGACTTTAAAATTGTCTTGCCATTGTTTGCTTGGGCCGCTCTCAACTAAACCTGTTGCAGATTGGGCAGGCTGTGTGGGCGAGGCATTACTCCTCTGGCCCCTTTGAAAGGACTCTGAAACCAGACAACAATTTGTTCCATTTATTGAAATGTTTTTTTTTTTACCTTTTGTTTTTGTTTATTCTTTAAATTACTCATTTGTTTTCTTGCTTTACTAATTTGCTTGTTTTGTATTGCATTTTTTTTTTTTTTTGGGATAATTGAAATTGTCATTTGTTTCACATGTTGCCTTTTGTTCCAGGGACCGAATAGTAGGCCTGAAGCCTTGTTCTTAAAAAAGACATTTTTTTTTAAGGAAATTGTTTAATAAAATGTTGTTGAAACCCTAATGTTGATTGAACATGTAAGTCACCAACCACTTTCAATTCAATTTCAATGACAGACTTCAACATAGATTTAATGACCTTGTTTCAATGTTGTTTCACTCATTGTGCTATTTGGGTTGTTAAGACAATGCAAACTTGTTTTTTGAGGTAACAAGTAAAGAGAACTCATTCGATTTCACAGTGTAGATTTGTTGGAAAATATTTTCCGTTTATTAGGCAAGGAGAGATCAAACCAGATCAAAAATACATAAATATGAAGTGAAAACTAATATAATGCCCATTTTTATGTATAAGTTTGATGCTCTTGGTGCACAAACAGCCAAAAGTTGTATTAGCTGTAATTCATGCGATTTATGTAAACTGATTAGTGTGAACAGAATGTGAGTTTCTTTTTAGTTTTCCTGTCAGGTTTCATTTTCGTTATTTGCTCCTTTTATGCAGAAATGAGTCTGCCTCTGGGAGAGCTGTATTCCTTTTTCTAAGTAATTAGATAACAGACTGAAGGTGAATCTATACCTGACATTTTAAAGCTGGAATGGCATAGCTGCATAATTAAAAGCATCATAGGAACAGATGAAGGGATGGATGAAGGAAAGAAAAAAGAAAAACGTTCCAATTTTCCACAATTGTCACATGGATCTTGCCAGCACCCAGTGTTGACCACTTTGTTCAGCCGTCTAAGCCATTAAGCTATAAACACACAGATCACCAACTTCAATGATGAAGCAGCGCTTGATAGACTCTGAAATAAAGTTTCCCAGTAATCCACTGTTTGTGAATATCCCAAGAAAAAAAAAGCCAGTATTTTGACTTAAAATACTTTGTCAACGCTATTAGGAATGGCATTGAATTTTGCACCCACACTGATTAAGATTGTCTTTTGCTGCTGCTGCACACAGGTGAAAAACCACAAGAAGTACTCGAAAACCTTTAGCTCTGCTAATTCTAACATTCTGAAGGGTTTTCTTGAGGATCTTGGTTGGGGAACTAAAATGGCCAACAGACTGCGATGAAAAAGATGACTAGCCTGCTTTTAAGACAGATCTAACTCCTGACATGTTTGGTAAAGATGACCAGTATGATAAATGCAGGTGGAAGCATACACACTATCTCACTGATGTCGTCTTGAATGCTGGTGAAAGGAATTCTTTATGCCTCATTTCCACTGGGCGTTGTGGTTCAGTGCTTTGTTTTATAGTGCACCATATTCAGGTGAGAGTTTCCACTGCTGGGCAAACGCTCACTGATCAGGAGGGGTTAAAACCAAACACCTATTGTGTCATACTAGTGCAACAGCAAGTGCGTTGCTTCAGTATGTTTCATGGTTGTCACAAGCAGCAACATTTTCTGACCCGCAATCAAGTGACTGTGTTGTGTGGCACCAGTAGCTCCACCCTGATTGTCCAATACGATTCCCCCAATTGAAGGGGGAAGTTGAATTACGTGTGTTGCTAAGTTGAATTACGCAACTCCAAGAGCTTCAGCAAGGCATTTATATATGGAAGAGACTGATGCAATGCTTAACATGGACGGCACTTCACTCAGAAGCTCATCAACTCTTAGAAAGGTCATGAAGATATTTTAGGATAGCAATAAAAAGTTGGCTAAGTTAAAGACCAAGAAGGTTTATTGGCCACTCAACTAAATAGCTGGTCAAATGTAAACATTTTGATTCTTAACACTTTCATGCATGAATTATGATCATTTGGGTCCGGATTGTTTTCCAAATCAATATTGATTTTCCTAAGGCATAAAAAAACGCAGGAATTTTTTTTTTTTATTAATTAATTATTTTTTAGGTGATCAATTGTAATTTTCTCCAAATACAAAGTTTGAAAAATACATCAGTAGTATTGCTCTTTAGGGGTTATCTGAAGTTACAATATTTTTTTTTCCTGCAAGAGTCGTCTACAGTAGAAGGTGGGACCGGGTCGGTTGGCATGCTTTTTTGTCTGTCGGCCATATTGGATTTAACAAAAATAATTTCTTGCATTTTCAGCTCATGGCCAATAGTTGATAGTGTATTTTATGATGCATTAGTGTTCACTTAAGTGGTCTGTGTGCATTTATAACATAAAAGTCCACAAGAAGCACAACAAAATGGCTTTTAGATTGTTGTTCACTGTAGTGGCCACTATTCATGAAAGAGTTAACATCACATTATATAGATGGGAAAAAATGTGTGAGTAGTAAAAACCAGCCTTAGTAATAGTATTTAAAACTCGTTGTCTCCTTTTTAGAATTAAAAATAATTACTTCAAAGACCATATAAAGTAAATTTGTCTACAGTAGAAGACAAATTTATAAATGGCCAGTTGTAATTAATTTTGGAGTGGGGTCAACACTTTGCTTCACCTGTCTTTCATTCTGTGCCCTCTTTTTTTCACATCATCTCCCACTGGGTTAGGTAGCTAAAGCTTCACTCTTAAAGAATCTACTCTTGATTCCCCTGTGAACCCTGAACCTTTGTGACTTTATGCTCCTGTTTTTAAAAGTCAGAGACAACAAATATGGTAGAAAGAGGAGAGGAGGAGCATTGATGTCTCCCCCAGGTAGATATGAACTGATTGGTTACTATAAAAAGAAATTACCGCATTTGAAAACTGAAACGATTTGGACCAAACTGATCAATACATCAAAGGTACACAACTTGTTTTCATGCATTGTAAATGAGGCAACTTTGATTTCTGATTGATGTAATATCTACTGCAGACATGAGATGAGTTTTACTGTTGATGCCTTGAAAGAGGAGGAGTTTACATGTTGACATCATTTACAGTAAACGCTGCAACAGACCAAAGGGTGGCATTCAAGTTTGAAGGTCTCATTATGTTCTGGACACTACGTACTTATAGTACACTTTACTGACATTCTTTGCATTGAATTGCAAAGTATACACTTTGTATACTTTTTGTAAGCAAAGTCCAGCTTTTTACAGCTCATACAGGACCTTCGAAGAACAGAATGGAAAGAAAGACATTCCCCTGGGCCATGGTTCCTACTCCACATATAACTCCTACATTAAATCAGAGGTAAACACAGACTCATCTTCTCCTCACACATCTCCAAGCCAGACTTGTCCATGCAAACACTCCAGCGTCACACACAACCTGCAGGCACACAGTTTTTACAAATAGATTTCTACAGTATGAACATCTGTGCTCTATTGTTGCCTATAGAAAAGCCCTTTTATGGCCTCCCATCCCCCTCATTCTTGCCTCCTCTCTCCGCCTCTCTCCTCCCTCTCCTCCCCACTCTGTGCTGTTAGGCTGCAGCATCCCTCTGTAAGGACAGAAAACAATAAGGTGAGGAGGAGCGAACACTCCAGCTTTACCTTTCAACGCCAGGAGTGATGTAAGGGATTCAGCTGAGACGTTGCTGCTTCTGAGTGTTGGCTAATAACATCATATGACCACAAACCACCTGCTCCCTCAGCTCAGTCATATGACCAGCTTTAGCTCTGGAACAGCACTCTGGGATTTGTAGTTTGTGTAGATAAGGCCAAATGCGTCAGATAAAACATTTTTCCACTAATAATTACTATTTAGAGCTCAGAAGAACTCTTACTGATTTCTTTAAGAAGCTACATTAAAAGCAGCAAAGGTTTACTAATGAGATAAAATAACTCATTACGGTGTGATCCTCTCTGCAACAACCAATTGTGTATTAGCACAGTGCATTGATTTAGATATGCATTTGTTTCTGAACATCAGTCTCAACCCCTTGACAAAAACATCACTTCTCTAAATTTGATAAGTCAAAATTCTAAAATACAGAAAAAGAATTACAGAGCTCACAAAAAATGCTTCTATTAATTATTATTGTTGTTATTATTATTATTATTATTATTATTAATTATTATTATTATTGTGAAATATGTACCATAGGGTGTCTACCAAAATTATTCACACCCATGGATTTTACTCCACTGCCTTTTTTTGCTTAAACAAAAAAATATAGTTTTAAGGTAAAACTGGAAATTGATATGACAAAATTTTGTTGTATTTCAATCAAACCCTTTATTTCATCTATAAAGCATCCTTCATGTTGGAATCAGCTCGCTGGAAACACATTATAAATGGTATTTCTGAACTGGGTTTGAACCATCCAGGGTCACAATCTGCATGTGCAAATACCAGAGTTGTGAGGTAAACTGAAACTGGTGGGATACTCTCAATTTTCCTTCCCCTCTGTAAGTGGGATGGTAAAAATTAAAAGCAATGTACTTTCATCTTTTCTTCATTTCCCTGCACTAGCTAAGGGAATTATTGCCCATGTTCTTTGTTTAATATCTTAATAAGAAATAATCAAAATATATTTTGATTCGTTCTTGATTAACTCAGTGGTAAGACATGTTTATTTCATTAACACTGGAAACACTACAAAAATAATGACCCAAAAAACATGACATAAAATAGGTGTCTATGATACAATATCAGATACAACATTACAACATATTAGGAGAAAACACATGGAGTCTCCAGTTTGTTTCAGTAGTTGCAGGAAAATCTGACAACTACTGAAACAATGAGGGAGGTAAATATACAGAAGCAGATGGATTGTTTGATTCTTGATAGAAGTGCACTCAGTCAGTCATATATTTGCAAAACTACATCTAAACAAATCATGATACTTCATGTACGCTTTATAGACAGGATCAGTAGACAAGTTTCACTATAATATGAATCCCCATATTTGATTAAAAAAACACAGCAGATGAATACAGACATCTCATAGTAACTATCAAGAATATTGACAAAGTGCTTTTTAATAGTTTTTTTTTATTAATATCTTCACTGAACTATAAAAACTGATATGGAAAAATAAATATTATGAATATGGAAAGAAATATTCTTGTTGGTCTTTAGATTACAATTAACTAGTTCCCCTAACAAGACGAGAAGCAACAACAGATTAAACAACTTCCAATCTGTCTGCGCTTATCTAGTAGGACGGTGTGAACAACAATATCAAAAACAGCAGTGGGGTCTAGTAATAAAATATTTATTCTATTTTGATCCATAACATCTCTTATGCCTACATCTAACATCATTTGCCATTTTTAGCTATGTAGGTTTCCTGCTATGATTGGACCTAAAACTAGTCTGGTGATGGAATGTTGTTAAAGTTCAGGTTGGTTAGTAAAAGGGTTTACTTGAGAAAGGCAAAAATGGAGAAAGGCAGTGGGAGTCGTGCTGCCCACCTGCAGGCTCCAACCAGTCCAACAGACATAAAAATAAATGCACTTTCTTTACATATCTATACAGGGTGGTGAAAATTACAAATTTAAAATGATCAAATAAATTTATTCATTAAAAATAGAGACAAAAGGCACTTCAAAAATATTTTATTACAGAAATTGAGCTATCTAAACCACCCTGGCCTTAGATGAAATTGTAATTAGTATACTTTGAATTACAGTGTAAACCATTCCAGAAGTGGTCAGTTTACTAAAATTATGCCAAGAGTGGATCAACAAATCACCCAAGAACAGGGCCGTGCAGAGACCTTTGGAGGCGCAGGGGCTCAAAGTTAACATTCAGGAAATGGTTTAATTGTACCACAGAGCACAGATCTAAAGCTGTAGCATTAATTTATAGAAAATTACAATGATATAAAATTTTATTCATTGCATTCAGCTGAGAAAAAAATTACATTTATGATTTTAATTAGGCATTTGTAAAAGTTTAAAGAATAATCTTCATAGTTTGATAGTGTGTTAACCATGGCTCTAATATGGTGTAATCTTTGTGTCTTAGCTGGTTTGTTCACAAATACATCACAGCAAATAACCAATAATCAGTAATTGATTTTAAACTTGGCCAATAAACCTGGTCTCCCTCTCACAGACTTTATATTGTATTTATTTAAACACTGTTAGTGATGCTGAGGTTCTTAGTAGGAAGGGTTTTGGGGAGATGGGGATTCTGTCTAAGGCCCCATATTATCTTGGGCCGGCTCTGCATGAACAGCCAAGATGTTCATCTACCTGGAATCTACCTGGAATCCCCCGGTGGCCCCTATCAGTCCTCTGATGCTATGGGGACATTTTGATTCATTTTAATTGTGGCATTTTTGGCTTCATGCTGCAGTTCTAAATATTGCTACAGTATTTTCAACTGATGTTTGTTTTGTAAACTCTAAATGGGCCGAATCTTCCTTTAACACTTCAGGTTCTGCAATAACTTCTATTTACAGCCACTGACCTCCAACCCAGATCCTGTCAGCAGCGGCTTTAACCCACCTGGTAGAAACGTAAAGGAGAAGCAGAGCGAACAGAGACCAGGGTGGAACCGGGTGGAACCGGGTGGAACCAGGTGGAACCGGGTGGAACCGGGTGGTACCTGTCGGGATCTGTGTTTTTCTGTGTTTATTTTTGAGTTTTCTGTGTAGTCCTGTTCCCTGTGAGTCTCTGTCTCTGCGTTTTCCCCGTTAATTGTTTCCCAGGTGTGTCTCGTTCTCTTGATTACCTCTTGTGTATTTAGTCTCCTCTGTTGTCTCT
>CAEGAF010027906.1:0-16169 GCA_903067075.1 Micropoecilia bifurca | reverse complement strand
TGTGTGTGTGTGTGTGTGTGTGTGTGTGTGTGTGTGTGTGTGTGTGTGTGTGTGTGTGTGTGTGTGTGAGGGGAGGAGTGCGGCCTCACAAAGGCTACCCTGGGGTGTGTGAGGAAGGATGGAGGGAGGGAGAACGGAGAAGAGGACAGAGGAGTCAAACATACCGTGATACACCAGCTCTGGGAATACGTTTTGATCTGGCTTCTGAGCTCACATTGCATATTCTCGCCGGTCCCTCGTGGCGCCGAATGTGCTGATTAGGGTGATACGGGTGGAAGAGGGGAAAAAAAAGAAGTGTAACGCAGGAGTGCTGGTGTTGGTTTTTCTTTTTCTTTATAAAGGTGAACATCTGGGGAGATCTGAGGTTTTTTTTCCTTTTCTTTTTGCTGAGTAAATAAAAGGTGCTGGAGAGTCATTCAGCCAATTCTCCATGTGTCTGAATTCTGCATACTCAAAAGCTCCCAGAAGGCCTTTCTGTTGGGCTGTGTGGTGGCTGGAGTCCTACTACCAGTGGGTGTGCATTTCAAAAAGGCTCAGACCTCCTTCTCTTTCATTTTCTCCACCGGGGGAGACGGAGGGATGACATTCAGGACACTCTTTCCCTGTTTCCGTCCTTTCATTCCCCCTGCCTGAGTTCAGGCCTCCTCTGCCTCTCTAACTGGTCTATTAAAGCCCTAAACACTGTTTGGAAATGCTAAACTACTTTTTTTTCTAGTAAAATATGGAGTGTGTGACAAACAGTGGAACATCCCATTAAAAAGAGTGGGGGTATAAGTTAAATTAGCAATTGAAAGAGAAACTGCTAATTAGTTTGAATTTATGGAAATGAAACAATTACCTTAATCGTGATTAATTGAGTTTTGAAATAGTCGTCAACTAATTTAATCAATTAATCATTAACTGGAATATAGAAACTTGAGGCAATTAGCAGAAAGAACAAAATATATACATTCTCTATTTAAGATAAAACAAAATCTTCTACCCAGAATTTCTCAAGTGACGTATTTTATTTCACGTGGTTCAAATTTTGTAAAAGTAAAAAAAAGCCTCCTATAAAGCATGCTTGGTATGTAATTATTAGTTGGTTAATTGAAAAAAAAGTAAATGAATAAGCTCTGTACTATAAGGGGAAGCCAACCAGAAAGGGCCAAGACTTTTTTGCATTAGCATTTTATGTGTTTTTGGCATTAAATAAAAACGGGCTTAAGTTCTTAAAAATCTGCAGAATGTGCCCATTTTTTTAATGTGATTAATCAATTAACTGTAAGATTAATCGTTATACTACTAATACTTTATTTAGCTCCTCCCACTCTGGGCTGACTCCAGGTAAAATTTCATGAAGTGAAAAACCTTGTTCATTCAATCAAACATTAGTTCCCATTTATATTGATGCTGCAGGCTTGTTTTTTTTAGCATATCTACCAGCTTTGTAATTCCTTTTGCAAATTCTTCTTTGTAAAATAGATTGGGAAAAAAGGTTTTGTGAACATCGGTTTCAAAGGTTTTGCTTAATAATCCTCAAATTGACTTAAATCTGGACTGTTTTTGAGGGTTTTTAAAATTTATTTAGCACAACCTTTTTTGTGAGGAAGACCCAACTAATGTAACAGTAACATATTTTACACAAGGGACAAATGAAAGAGTAGTGTCATAAAAGTCTACCAATAAACATTTGCCTACAGTTCACCAGCACTTTGGAGTTTTCATCTGCACTTTAAGTTTAATTAAGATCTCCTTATTTTTTTAGATGCAGTTAAGATTCAGGTTTTTGGTGCTCAACAAAACTTGTTTTGTTAGCAAATCCACTACATTTTAAAATATTCACTGTTTGATGTCTTTGATTTACTTCTTTTCCAAACCAAAACAAATGACAGTGGGAAGGAAATTCCACCCAGAGGGACTTTGCATTTGAACACAGAGCAGTGACTGAAGTGACAAGCGTGCAGATGTGACTGTTTTACATTAAATGTGGAGCAGACAGCACAGGGAGTGGAAAAACAACAACCCATTAATAGGAACTCTCAGTTCCTATGATTTACACCATCCTGCATGCAAAGACAATAAGAAGATGAATTTATGGGCAGTAAGTCACAGTAATCATTGACAGACAGTAAGATAGCTGTTTTTCATTTTATATGAAAAGAAAAACGTGACTTATTTCTATAATAAAACACAAATTGGAGCTTCATCTTTATAATGAGACAATAAACTGCATGAAAGAGGATGTGTTCTATTAAAGGGGAGTATTATGCAGATTTGACTTTATATTGACTTATAATATTATCCCCTCATCAAAAACATACCTGGAGTGTTACTTTGATTCTTTCATGCATGTTTGAGAAATGGCCACCGTTTATATGTGCCTTAGCACTTTTTCATACTGAGCTCCACCCATTTATCCAAAGCTCCTCCTTGTAACTGCAGTCAAGTTCTCACTTGATTCCTCCAAACAGCAATTTGCAAACACCTGGTGGAACTGTGTTCCTGCTTAGCTCATAAGAACAGCTGTAAACAGCATCAGTAGACAGCGTGGAAAAATATTGCTGTGATAATGTACTCAAGGGTTGGAGCTTCTTAAAGAGACAGAGGCCAATTTCAAGGTGTCATTTTTTGCTATAATGTGACGTGAGAGATCTTTTAAGTTATGGTTGTTAAATGCAACATTTTTTGTAACAACTGAAGGTTGTTACAAAAACAACCTTCAACTTGTAACAACAACAACTAGTAACTTGTAACAACTTTCAGTTGTTTCAAGTTACTAGTTAGTTTGAGCAATTTTATTGTACAATGTGCCTGGAAAATACATATTGCTCACTCAATCCATCAAATTTTGATGCATTTCTATGACCTATTTGAGGTCATAGGCCAGGTTAGAGGTTGAGCTTATACGTCAAAATTTTTGTAAAAAATGCGCATTCACAAAAATGAGTCCCCTACACCATTTCTGTGTAGATGTAGGAAAAATAAGTCAAAAACTTTCCCATTTTAGAAACAAACTGTGGACCAGACCCGATAGTAGAACCATCTATCTGAGGCACCCTTTACACAGAGCTCTTTAGTGAAACTGTATCATTTTGTTGCGATCTAACTATTTACATGTGATCAGTCTCTGACACCTGTATTTTTTGAAACCAGGTATTAGAGTGAAACCTTTCAAAAACATTGACTGATAGCATTGCACTGTGCGTGTTCAGATTAACAAAACTTTAGATGAGGAATTTATGTGCGTTACATGAGTACTTGGTTAATTGGGGACGGGTTGCTGTTTTCTAAATGCTTGAAGCTACTGTGGTGGAAGCCAAGGGTCAAAAGTGCAGTTGCGTTTCGAGGACATTCTGAGCTCACAGTGCCATCTAGTGGCCTGGCATGACAATTACAGCAGATTCAATGTGTCTTTCATCTTTGCAGTCTAGACTAAATATGGAATTTTCTCCAACCAACTTCCATAAAGACTATCAGTTTCCAGACAGCGGTCTCATTTCAACATGATCTGAATGATTTCTAATACATGTTTGAGTTCTCATGTAAAACATTCTATTTTAGCTTTAGCTGCATGTTGGTAGTAGTACCTGCTTAAGAAAATCACTCCCACATCACTCTGCAGCCACGACTAAGTTTCCCAGTGGGGAACCATTCTTTTTTTCCTTCCCTCCATGAACTCATGCATTTCCTCCATTGTTTTAAAATCCTGGATACACTTTTGAGATGCTAAACCCCCTTTCTTCTGATAACTGACAGGGCTAAATGACATTAAAAAGCTGTGAGGAATAAATTAAATTAGCAATTAAAACAGACTGCTAATTAGTTGATTCATGTCTCTGCATTCCCCCACTTTGAGCCGTGCCGTTATCGTTTAAAACCCATGAAGTGACAAAGCTCTGTGCTCAAATCAAATACTAGTCCTTGCATGTGTACTCTGCATATGCTGCAGAGTTTGTGCATTATGTTTTTTAAATTGTCATTAAAAAAACAGTTGTTTTCATCCAGAGCTGCATCACAACTCAATCAGTTCTGGGTGTGTGTGTGTGTGTGTGTGTGTGTGTGTGTGTGTGTGTGTGTGTGTGTGTGTGTGTGTGTGTGTGTGTGTGCGTGTGTGTGTCAGGGGTAATTCTGTCACACAATAGAGGGTGATAAAAGTAGGAGGGGTGTCCTTCTATTTCAGGGGAAGCGCTGAAAAACATAATTAATGAGAAGGTGACCTTGAATTTCACCATTATACGAGTGCTTTCGGAGCTGGTCTCCCGCCATTCAACTGTAACCATGGAGAAGAGAGGTGTCGCATAACTTGGCTGATTTTTTATTATTTTTTTCTGTTTTTCTTGTGTGCAAAAATGTGACTGCTTTGAGCTCAGAGATTAACGTTAATCGCGCCCTATTATCGGGTTTACTTTACGCTCTCCAAATTGCTGACATGCTAAATCTGCCGTCTCGACTGAAGTGAATGCTTAAATGCACAATATTAGTCATGTTATTTATTGCAGATAAGTTTTTAACATTAAAAAATTTAAGCTTTTTTCTTTTTTGACCACAATTAAGACTTAATAATTTCCCAAACTTTTAAACTCATTTGTTTTTATAGGGCTGGTAATTATCCTTAATGTCAACTTTTCAGCTTCCCCTAACAGCCTCTCCTCCTCTGCTTTTATTGAGTAACCATTGTAGCTGCTGCCTGAAATAATAATTCCCCCAAGCTCTCAAGACAAGATTACGTCTGCATTTTGCAGCATCCGTCAGCAAGTCCTAATCATAAGCTTCATGCTTTAAACCATTAGCAATTCACTTTGGTTTAACACCTCGCCCCGTTTTTTTGGCACTCTCACTCCTCAAGTAATGTCACCTTTGTTAGTTCAGAGCACACACTTTACAAGATGTCTGAAAGCATCCGCTAATCATTTTTGCCCTACTTCCTATCTTCTTCCTGCTGCACTCAGTCTTGACAGCCCATGTTTATGTTGTCTTGAGCTCTGCCTTGTCCTATATCGAATACAATTATCTTTGATGGGTGTAGATGTGTGTTTGACTTTCTGCAGTACACTCAAATAGTACTGAGCTGCAACACTTTGTCTCACTGCAACCTTAAATGTTACTACTACTGCATTTTAAAAAGTTCTAATATTACGAAAAAAGCAAAAATGTTTCTGGTTATTTTCATAGAAATTCCTCACACATTAAAAATTTTCAAGCTTTTATTTTTTGAAATTTTAATAATTATGGCTCCCAGGTGAAGACTCAAAATACTCTCATAAAATTAGAATTTCACATTAAAAAGTTATGTTTGTGCAGCCAGCTGACCCAGAGTGAGTGACCGTTCAAAGGCTCAGGAAACCTTTGCGGGTATTTTAAGTTCATTAGCTGATTAAGACTGTCCATTCAATCAATTTTTTCACAGTTTTCTAATTTTCCGAGACACAAAGTTTTGACATTTTAAAGCAATAGTAATCAAAAATCACTAGAAGAAAAAGGCCTGGAATGCTTCACTCTTTGCTTGATTGTTTTAGATGATATAAAGGGTTTCCTTCAGAAAACTTGCTATGCCTGGTGGAAGGGTGGCACTACGGCACACCAGTAGTGACCCACTGTGTTTATATGTTAAATTGTTAAAGTTACAACAGTTCTGAGGTGCAGGAGCAGGCATAACTCAAAAACTCACACACGGTTCAATGCATCAACTCTGAACCTAGGTTAGTCTGTCTTTACTGTCACTGTTACACCACAACTCTACTCATTGGGTACAGTTGTGGTGCATGCTGAAGCAGGAGGGAAGCTGTGTGTGAATACAAACATCCTTCATGAGAATAAAAGTTATATGTTAGACTTTGAAGTATTTACAAGTGAGACTGACATGGAAAATCTGTATAAATTACACCCAGTTGGACGCTATTTACTGACTCTGTAGTAATGCTAAAATAATTATTTAAGGCTTATGGGGTAAGTCAGTTTTACTCCCAGTTTTATTTGCAAAGGCCTCTGAGAACCATTTCTCATTTTTCCTTTAAATTCACATCATTGTGAATTTCACAGCGATGTGTGTGTATCAAGTTTGAGGTTGTCACAAAATGTGCTTTAGCGAAGTTTTAAAAATACCAATACCAAAACTGAGGAGACTTTATGGGGATAAGATTGAAATATGATAAAAGAAAACCTTCTGCTCTACTTTTTCGCTCTAATATGTGTCTGGAATGTGACAAAATGAAAAACTTTAAGGATATGAACATATTTACATTGAAATGCGTTTTTTTTTTTTTTTGGCTGAGCGTTTCTGCTCTGTGGTGTTTGCTGCTTTTTTCTACGAGGTGCCGGTTGAATCTGAATGATTTACTGCAACCCATGAGTTCAGCGTAAAAATGATGAATCCTTTGACCACTTCACAGTTTATTACTTTTTGTGGGGGAGGAGTTAAGTACAACCAGTGGAATCTAGTGTCACTGGAAAGAAAAGTTGAGGTTATTTCCACTTACAAAACATTTCGGGAAAAGCTGTTGGAAATCGGAATATTTGCTCTCTCACATCCATCACCTTGATTATCCCAATCTCCACTTCCATCTCCTACTTGAATTCCCCCTCCCCCCCAAAAAAATAAAGAAAATAAAAACCAGACAGCTGAAGGTGTTTCCTGCTGTGGGGTTCAGACAACAACCTGATGAAAAAGTAGTGAATTCAGATTCCTTCACCCCTATTGCAAGCAGTTTGGTTTGCATCATGAGAGAGCAGTGTTTTATTTTCTTCTATTTTTTTGGAACCATTGCGTACCTGGACAGCTGGTATGTGTTTGATGGCAGGGTTTTGGTAAGTGGTAAGCAGACAGACCAGTGAGCAGTTGCCTGCAGAAAGAAAATTTCTTCCTAATGCCAGACTGGGCACAGGCTTTCCTCCCTGCGGATGTCTAGAAAAAGGCTTCTTGGCAGACTTTTCCCCTCCATTAATTTTTGACAAAATATTTACTGTGCATCTCATGGCAAGCCTTTCATCCCATTTTTTTAGTTTTTACTTTTCCAAGTCAGGTTTTTGGATACTTTGGGGGCAATTTCTGCTCCATTTTGTTGGACTCGGGCCATGCCCTTCTCATTGGAGTCATTTTGCCATATGGCTCCATTGAGTCTTAAACCCAGATTCACTTTAATAATACCTCTGCAGCCACAGTACATGAGGTGCTCTTGCATACAATCACTTACCACAGCTTGCAAATGTCAGCATGGGAACGTTATGCGATCCATTCTCACCTCTTGTAACCTAAAGGGCACCAGAGGACGACGTGCCAAGTTGGAACTCGCAGACTTTGTGTACCTCCGACTGCATGGTGTTCATAAAACTCCCTTCCAACACCCAGTTGTCTGAGGTTTTCTTTATTATGTGTTTGGCAGAGCATTTAGACCAGCCTACACAAGCATTTAAGGTCATCAGCTCTGCTACCAGACTCAGCTGCTCCAACTGTAGGCCAATACAGTGCCAGCAATCAAATAAATAACATTTAGAAAGCGTTAGGTGTTTATTTTTTTATTTATTTTTTGGCCATGCCCTGCCGCCCCAATCTGCTTTGGCACCCTCTCAGAGCTCTTTTCTCTTGGCAGCGAGCCCAAATGTCGCACTCTGTGTGGCTGGGCTGTGCCAGCCAAGTGTGCTGCTGGTCCCTCTTCCTGCTCACTGCACTGGAGCTTTCCCTCCGCTCCGTTCCTCCAACCACAACTCTTCCTGCTCTGCTCAGAAATTTTTCTTCTTCTGCAAAGAACATGTTGTTGATTTATACTGCCTTACAAACGCTTTAAGGTGTCAAGTTTTTTTGAATGCTACAGTCACGTACTTCAAATTTGATCTTACAAGTAATGCATACATTTGAAATGGAAAACAGCCGAAACACTGATTACTTTTAAATCTAGACTAAAAACCCACCTGTTTAGAGTTACTTTTAAAAATAATCAAACACTAATCAACAATCAATGGCACTTGAAAAAATGTAATGTATCAATTGTTGACTGGTTGTGATGACTTTGTACTATACTTTGGTCTAAGACAATGTGCTATACAAATAAAATTTGATTGACTGATGGAAGTCAAATGATGCAGGGTTTAGAAAAAAATTCTACATATTTTACATTAAAGACAAACAAACCTTTGTCTGTGTCCTACCATGAACCCCTGGAGTGGCAGTACACTTCACTTCACTCAGTTCAAGTTCTTTAAGAAATCTCTCCTTTTTAGCACATTTTGCTACCCTATTGCTAATCAGTTAATTCAAAAAATGAACAACAGATCAACATTTCACTGTTGACATTATATAAAGCAGAAAGGGCTGAACCTTTTTGATGTTGACACATTTTTGTCGATTGCCTTCACTAAAGGAATGCTGTGATAGTATTTTAGGCAATTTTATTTTCTTCAGTCAACATGATGTTTAGTAAAAGCTAATGCTAAAGCACAAACAAAATTGACAGTCTCCATCTGACAAAGATTGCCATAAACAGGGTAAATTTAGAATTGCAAGATTCGGTTTCAGGAAGTAAACATTACACTCGTGGTCTCGGTTTTACAGTTGACAAAACATTTTCGAAGTTACCAAATTTCTAATCCACCATTAGCAGATTCCTGGTTGGTTTTAAATGGGACTTCTGATGGTTTTCTCTCAACAACAGCTTTTTCCTTGTTAGTCTCTTTCATTAAACAGCAGATTTGTGGAGTTTACAACCACCAGCCATCCTGCTGATGGATTCTCCCACCTGAGCTGCTCTGCCTGAGTTACAGCATGGGCTTCTCGCCTACTGCTCTGATTAATGTTGCTCAGCTTGCCACTTCATCTAGATGGCCATGTAATGAAATGTTTTCAGCACTTTCCATTTTCAGATGAGGGATTGAACTCTACTCTGTGAGTTGTTCAAAGATTTTGAGATTGCTTCATTGCCCTGTTGTTTTTATACTACTAAGATACATTTACACATATAGGCACTGTTTAGCTATTATGTAACTTCTGAAGGTAATCCGCCAAACTAGACATTATTTAGAGATTATTAGAGATATCAGAATAAGTAGGACTGACGGGGAAATGTATGTCACACTTTTCATCGCAATTTCCTAAAATCCCAACTAAATTAAGTTGTTTGTTGTGATTGGAAAAAATATGAAAATGTTGAGTTTGAATTTTTTCGCAAAGTTATAAACTCCACTGGTATGCGTTTCTAAATGAAATTATAGTCGGGTTTATTATGCATTTTTTATTCACGCTTATAGATTGAAATTTGCTCCAAAATGCTAAATAATGAAACACCTCCAGCTTTCAAAATCACAGAGGGAAACAAAAATCAATGAGATTCACATTCTCAGATTTTGAAAACAAAATGGAGTCCTATGCCTTTTATTATACTGTTGTTTTGAAACATTCATGAATTTCCGACTTTGCTCTGGTCAGACCTCATTAAAAAGTTGCAAAACACAAGCAAGAGATAATTGCCGACTCTTACTCCCCTGTGCTTCATTTCTGTAATCCCCGTTCTACAACACAAACCTTCAGCTATTCTGTGTGCTGAAACAGGAGGGTCCCCAGCCTGTCATCTGGGCTCTGGATTAATTACAGCCCCTTGTCCTGGAGTTTCTGCTCCACTAACAGAGTGACATCTCTGACACCGGTGTTGGCGATGTTTTCGTCCCAGGCTGACACCAGGAATACATGGGGTCAAGCTGAGGAATCTGAGTCTGCGAAAGTCGCATTGTGATAAATAACAGACAGACTGACTCTCCGCTCGCATCCACCCTGTTTCATTCAGCCCCATCTGCCAGGTCTGCAGAGCCAACTTGACAGGCAGCTTCCTAACAAGCCCCACAGTCTCTCCCACCACAAAATTCCCAACTGGTTCCCGAAGAACTGATAAGATAGGGAGAAGAAATTGGATTTATCCTTGCAAGAATGACTTCTGGCCTCATGACCCATTGCAGGGTTTGACAGCTTTTGTTTGTTTCTGTCTAACGACACTTGCTGCAGCAGACTGGTGTCGAGAAGACCTGCAGCTCATCCACACTCGTCCCTTTGATTTTGTTTTTGTACAGTAGAATGTTCAGTTTCAATGGTATCGATGATATCGGCAGTGATGAAATTACTCTGGAACAGATCTGAGAAAACTGTGAGCAAGAGTGTGATTCCTTTGTGGTATCAAAGTTCTATCGCGACAGATCATTCTTCAGAGCACGTTCGAAATTAATCAAAACAAGTGGGATATCAATTCCAGATATTACACGCCTTTCAGAGAAGCAAAAATTTACCAGAATATAGACATGAAGCAATAGATTGCTTATTAACATGAAGCTTTTCCAGCTAAGCTTTCATGGGTTGACATGGTGGACCTCAACATCCAAGTTGACTAAGACGCTGTCATTTTCCCTTTCGAAGATGACAGACAACCCCATTATGCCGGAAGATGATTCAGCACAGATCCAAGGGGAATCATCTCGAACAAGGGTGGGGGGGAATCGACTTTTTTGGGGGCAAAATTAATCGTAGCTGAACATAGACAAAACACCAGCAACCTACAAGCTACTTGTTAACAAGCTTAAGGTGCTGTATTGATGTTATCTAGCTGGTCATCTTTTAGTTAACTTTACTTGCATCCAAAAGCTTTGCTTAAAACTGTGAAAGTTCTTTGCGTTTTGCTGGTTTGCTGCCATGATTCTAACACACCTGCGTAGCTCTGCACAGCAGCATCAGGTCTCCTTCACTGCCGCACAGGTGTAAACCCAGCGCAAGCGTCGTAGCGTTCATGTTGCGTTTTAAAGGGGATTCCGAAAACCAGGTTACGATGTGTTAACAACAGATTAAACCATTTTAACTGCTGATAAAAGTGACAGAGGACACAGATGGGAAGTGCGGAAGCTCCTACTGTATCAAATTGACAGAGGAATAACAGAGAGTTGGTCATTCTAAGGTAAAAACCCAGCACATACAGCAATCACAGGATCACTCATCTAAATGAGTATAAGGATTTCCCAAATGAAGGTGTTGGGAACTCATGCTTGTGCTCCTGCCCTAAAGATCTTACCGGGTTCATTAACTGATGAGCCATTACTGTAAATGTTCCACAGCCTTTGAGCTCATCATGTGTTATTTACCTCTGGTGCTAAGTGTCCTCTTATGCAGTCATCAGCAGAAATGTTGTCTCTTTATTACAGGTGACGAATGAGGAGCAGAGCGATCAAAGGCAGCAACTGTAATAAAGCAATTCTGACTGGTGTCAAGAGTGCAATGATTTGTAAAACTTCAAAACTAGAGCGAGAGTTTAAGAAAACATGTTATGTATGACATGGGTCCAGTTTGTCTTTACTGTGTTTTTCTAAAGGGAAATGTGCAGTGGTGAAACTCCATTAAACTTTTCGATCAAGTTAATTGCTTAATCTGTATTTAATCAATCAAAATTATTTGCATTTTAATGAAAAACCATATATTGACAATATAAAGATATTCAATTAAATCATTTAAACTTCTTTATTATTGAATAAATAAACATATAAGCTCAAACAATATAGATATTGAATGTTTTTTGAAACAAAATTGAACCCCCTGTGAGCCAAAAGAAGTGGTTTTGTCATTTATCACTTTTGTTTGCGGATACAGTGTATGTGCATCTACGGAGGCCGAAAGGTATTTGTATACAAATGCGCAGCAACAGAAAAAACATGCAAACAACAAAAGAGATGCAAACAAATGAAAAAACCAACTTTGCATTAAATTGTCATTATTTACAAAATCATGCAAAGTTGGCACTTTTTTGCAGTTTTTCTGGCCAATAACCAATCTTTAAAAAGCTTGATCTGCCCATACAGTTTTTATTTATTTTTTTGCATGAAAGGTTATAAATATGGCAGCTAACTCACTACATTTGCAATGGTGGCATGACTATTGTTTACAACAGTGACAACCTTATCTGTATGTCAGTCCTCACTCGTGGAAGCTAAGATTGATTTGGTCAATCACCTGAAATTAAGGGAATCTGGGCTGATTTATTGTTGCACCATTGTTAGCCATGTTTTAGAATAATAGACTTGAGCAAACAGTGTTGAATGCACACTAAATTTTGCAGTAGAATTAACCTGTTGCACCAAAGTATAATAACCAAAACTTAGCTTTTTAGTCAGGCAGCCAGCCTGCTGTCAGCTGGTTAGTAGACAGATAAACTACTCTTGGCTTGCCTTGTGCAGTGGTAAAATAGAGCTAATTTAAGTTTGAAACCAGGAATCATTCCAAACCATCCTGGTCTTAAACCAGGATGCTATCAGAAACCTTTTTTCAGTCAATTGACAAATAGGCAGCAACAGAGTAGGTAAAGGTCAACTGTGAACTTATTTTTGCTGGCACTTTCTTTGGTATACCTGATGCCACTAAAACCCTTTTCGCACTGCAGGGTCCGGCACGGAACGGAACGGCACGGGTTCAAAGTTGGGCTGACCGTTTTCACATTAGCACTTCCGACCCGGTTCCACCCGGCTCTTTGGAATCACAAGAGCCGTGGTTCCAATCGGGCTGCCAAGTGGGGCTGCTTTGAATTCAGCAGCTGATTGGTTTGGAATCAGCCATTGGTTGTTATGCAGTCAGATGTTGATCAGGTCCAGCTGCCTCTCACTAATCTGTTCTTACTGTATTTTGTAAAGAGTGCTCTTTTTAACATTATTATTATTATTTTTAAGGTACAATGAATTCCTCCCAATATTCTGCTGTTACCTGGTCCCATGATGAGGTAATTTTTTTCCTCTGCTTGGTCCCTGATGAACAAATACAGAATGAGCTAGATCGGTCAACAAGGAAACAGACAGTTTTCCACTGCATCTCTGAGGAAAAGGCTTTGGCCGGTGCATCAAAACCATTGTTTAGTTTCAAAAATAATGACGTCAGGTACAGCTTCGATGCCGCCCTCATTTATATGCAAACACAACAGTGTTGTAGTACGGGTGGAACCGGACCGAAGCGTGCCGTGCTGTTCGGTTCCGTGCCGAACCCTGCAGTGCGAAAAGGGCTTAAATCTGCCTATATCTGAGCCCACTCCAATATTAACAGGACCATTGTACTCAGCCTTATGATTTCCTCAGTTACTATAACAGAAAGGGAGATAAACAATCAAATGATGCGAGTAAAGATGCTGTGATGTGTACAAACAAAAAAGGTATTAAGTAGCGTCTTTGACTTGAAAATGCACAAATTTGAACAGAGGTACTATTTTAAGTCAGGCGATACCTCTTCTCAAGTGCTGCTGTAGCGTAAGGGACGATAACAATACACCGTTCTGTTTGGCAAATGGAGACAAAGAGATGAGGAGAGAAAGAGGCCATTAAGCCATCCATCACCCCCCTTATCACTCCACCCCTGCGTCTCCACGTACACTCGCGCACAGGCCTCTAATCCCGGCTCTCAGGAGTGTAAGTGATAGCCTTGTGTAACATTAAAAACAGGTTTGATCTGATCCAACTGGCAAAGTCCTTCATGCAGCGCATTCCGGGGTGGGATTGTAGGAGCTGAAACGGCTACAGATTCCATTTCGTTTTTCCTGCTTGTGTCATCTGATCAGCAGCAGTACAGTACCCCACCTCTTCCCCGGGTCTCCGTCTTATCTCTGCCCAACCCTCCTCTGTTATCTCCCTTAATTCAATAGAAGAGATCGCCTTTTCTTTTGCGTTCAGTCATTAAATTGTCCGGCCACGTTCCTCACTACACATGCCTCTGGTCTTCGCCTGCCCCCAGAGGGACACGCCCTCTGCTCTTATCTCTGCCATAAATCCCCCCTTAAGTCCCCTAATCACAGATTAATGGGGCTGTAGATAGGGAGTGCCCTACTGTGCTTGGCCTCCTTTATCACAAATCCATATTCCATATCTGTGCCGTTGCATACTTGGACTTCTGGATGTGGGTGGTCACGATATGTGTCAGCCTGGTGAAACACCTGAAAATTATGGTCTTTCTCTTTGACCTTCACCTCCTTCAGTGGGGGAAATAAAACTTTACCCACTCTATAATAGGTGTAAATCTTCAGTTTTTTTTTTCATTTTTAAAATATCTCTATCGATTTTAACAAGAGCAAATAAAAATGCTCATGTTAATGAGTTACATTTACGTAACACATAGGGTAGGGAAAAAATCAGACCAACAGATCAATCAACATAAAGACCAGTTTTTCTTGCCAAATGACCTTTATGACAAATCCTCTTTCCACATGTTGAGTTGGATATCATTTTGGACTAATCAAGTGTAAAAGACAGTTCATATTTCTCAAAATGTGTCAAGCTTGTCCTTAGTAAAATAGCGGATCTTCAAGGGAAAAGTAAAAAGTAATTCATTTAATTCATTGTGAAATTCCACAAAAATCAAGTTTATTTGTATAGCATATTCATTTCACAACACGTCAGTTCAAAGTTCTTTGCTCTTTGCATCATAAAAGTACAAAAGTGAGAAGTCACAAAAACATCATTAACAATTGAGAAACCAATATGTTTTGTAGAGTTTCATCATCAAAATCATCATTACACCTAACATAGGTTGTTCAGTGTTCCAGAAATTAATAGTTTACCCTTGATTTAAATGAACTTGGTGTTTCAGCTGTTTTGCAATTTGTTTTTTCAAGTTTGTTCCAGAATAGTGGTGCATAGAAACTGAATGCTGCTTCTCCTCTTTTGGTTCTGGTTTTGGGGATGCAGAGCAGAACCAGAAGACCTGAGAGGTCTGGAAGGTTGATACAACAGCAGCAGATCTTTTAAGTCTCTTTCTTCCACGAGGATGCCAGAGGTAGCCATTTGCTTCCAAAAGGTAATGCCCAGTTAGGACACCCCCAAAATGGAATAAAAACCCTTTCTTGTCAGTGCATTTAACTCATGTTTCAGGAATATTAGATTTGAAGTGATGTAATCGAATTGGAGTGATGTATTGCCTTGTTAGCTGTTTGTATTGTAATAATTAGGAGTTTGTAGATTGAGCTTGAACCAAAGTGCAAGTCTCTGCCCACTCTTTGCCCAAAGCATTCTCCCTCAAATCTGTACAGCTTCAGATTTGTTCGGTTACAACAATTAGAATGAACTCTGTTGCGCTGTGAAGCGTTTTTTATCATTCAAGTAAGCAGATGCTTTATCCTGTCTCCTGACCTCGGGGGGCTGAGTTGACAACAGATCTAAATTGCTTTACTGTCCTCCTTCCCTGGCGAGTTCCTCTAGGTAAAGGGCATGCGACTGGCTCCCTTACTCTTCCCCACATGTTGCCAAGATAGTAGCCATGGAGAAAAAGCTGTGCAAAACAGAGGCACACTTATTTTGAAGCTATGGAAATCATTGGACTGTAACTGATTACTAGTGCTAGGTAATTGTTTTATAATTTTCTTATAATTCCTTTCAGCTTCTCTCCAGCGTTACGGCACTCCTTCCTGTATGTACAAAGCGAGTGGAAAGTAATTAGGGTTCTATGTTTTGCAGGCATTATTCTGCCTGTATTCTGCCTGTGTGGGTTTAGGGTTTTATTTGAGGAGGCCAAGAGGCTGTGTTTAAAGAATGACTGTGGGTCTGAAAAAAAGCATCCCCGTCTGGCTTTTTGTGGTCCTAAGGGCTGCTGGGAGTCTGAGGATCTCTGAGGATCTCTGAGGATCTCTCACGGTTGTCAGCCATGCAGCACCAAAGCAGAAAGCATATTCTCATACCTGGTTAAAAACATGTAACTTTTTAAAACAAGGACAAAGTTATTAGAGATTAGGGCAGCAAGTATTAATTTTTGGTTATCAGCTATTTTAACGATTATTCTGAGAATCAGTTATTGTGACAATAAATCAATTGTTCTGACGATGAATCAAATAAAAAAATGGCACATTCTGCAGATTTTTATTTCACCACTTAAGGATTTTTATAGAATATTGTGAAATACATTAAAATATAAAAGCTAAGTAAACGATAGTAATAATAATAATTCAATAATCTTGTCATTACAGAATGATTCATCATTAACCTTTTTAAAAATTAAAAATAAACATTTTATTGCGTAATACGCAATAACCACATTCCGTTTGATCATTTGTAGCAAAGGATACACTGCAGCTTCTTCTTATGGAGGACCAAAACTGACATAATAATAAATAAAAGAATAAATATATAAAAGAATCAATATAAAAATAAAAGTAGAAATATATAAATAAAAGAAGAAAAGAATAAATATATATCCAACATAATAA
>CAEGAF010027903.1:0-25967 GCA_903067075.1 Micropoecilia bifurca | reverse complement strand
GTTAAATCCTAAAACATGAAGTGGCATTGTTGTCAGTTGCTATGGCAACGAGTCTGCGTAGCTTGGCGAATACAGATCACTGCTGTGGATCGTAGCACGAAATTAATACCTACATTTTTAAGTTTCACTGAGTTAACGCGGCTATGGATGACATGTAAAAGATTAGTCTTTTTGGCTCCCAGCGTTATTTGCATGCTCGAAATTTCCTTAGGTCCAATAACATGGATGGTGTCTAAGTTAAAAGTCAGTGCCTCACCAGCAATGAACCTCACCGCACGTCACTGCCTCACAGCCACTGCCCTCACAGCCACTGCCCTCACTCACAGGGTAACAGTGACTTTCATCAGTCAGGTGTCCAGCAGCTCATCATTCGCTGATCTGAGCAGCTTGTCACGTTTCAACATAAAACTACGTATAATGTCTTCTGTTTGGGATTGTATGTGATAGATTGTATGTGCTGAATCACTAAAAAGTGACTAAAAGTGACTCAGCGCTTTCTAGAACCAGGTTTTGGTGTGTGCTTATGCCAGGTTTATACATCTGGACGCTGAGATTTTCCCCCACTGTTCTTTACAAAACGGATCAATCTCAGTCAGACTGAGTGAAGTGCCTCCACTGTTGTGTATATTGTCACACATATTTAATTAAATGTAGGTCTGGACTTTGACTGGACCAGTCAAAACATGAGTTGTTTAAAAATTATTTATCTAAACCAAGAGACTTTATGCCCCGAGGGTCCAAGTCGTTAAGGTAAAAGCGCTTGGGGACACAAAAATTATGCTTTTTTAAAAGAAAACATTTCTAAGACAAACGTTTGCTGCCTTTATTCTATTTAAATGTCACTAAAACTAAGAAAAATAGTCTGACTGATTTTTGTACAAAACGGATCCACAGTTTCTACATTTTTGTGGGTTGTTTTCTTATTTGAGAAGTAAGATTTGCTTTTGAGAAAAAGTAGATCACTGTTTCTGGTTCTAGTTGCTCCAAAACTAAGATGAATATTAAAAATGTTGTTGGTAAATGGGAATCCATATACTGTCAATAGGTTTCACAACGTAACTTTGATATAAATTTCTCCACAACTCTGATCCTGACCTTTCTGCTTCGCTTGTTCTTTGGTGTTCATTCTAACCGGTGAGTTAGACTGTCATGATAACAAATTGTGCCTGCAATTGTTGCGATAAACGATAATATTGTTGTTTTGAGACTAGTGGTGGACGATATTGAATTTTATCGTGATGTTCTATGGTACTAATATGATAACAATGTTGTTGCTTCTTTTTTAGGCAGCTGACTGTGACAAACATTTCAATTTCAAACAGTCTTATGAGAGGAAGATTTATATTGTGTTATATCACTAACACAGTAACTGCATTTAATCATATTTTCAGTGTTACTGATATGTATTGATGCTATTAGGGAACAAACAGTGCAGAAATTAGTTATTTTAATATTTCCAATGATACCATCACTTTTGTTTCTTATTTAACATCAGTCATTGGAATTGATCAAGGCAACGATGAATCCAAGTTCTTATCACGATAATTTTTCACAACAGTTGATAAATGGTACGATAAATGTTTAGTTTTTAATAAAGTCTGACGATTGGTTGCTCTGGATTTTGCTTGGCGGTGCCAGAATAAGGTCGGGCTGAAAAACAAAGGCGTGCCCCACTTTGTAGATTTCCATCTTGGGTTAGGCTACACTTCCTCTTCACAATCATGTCCTACATAATGTTAGTCTGTCTCATAAAATCCCAATAAACTGCATTAAGGTTTGCAGTTGCAACATGACCAAAATTCAAGGGGTGCAAATACTTTAGCAAGGCACAGCACTTCCAGTCTCTTATTCCTCTGCAGAATATTCATTGCTTTGCTCGGGACGGTTTTATTTATGTCCGATTTTAGTCAGAAACAGCTGGCCAGAAATCTTGTGGTTGGGGGCTTTTTTCCTTTCTTTCTTTCCATTGGGGTATACAGTGTGATCAAAGGCCGAGCAAAGCAGCCAGCAAGCCTGGCTTAAAATGATCATGCTCCCATATTTTAACAACGTTGTTGCTCTACTGCCAACATTTCGCGAAGACAAGCTCAAGGATTCTTTTCTGCTCTCATCAAGTCTCTGCTTCCTCTGATATGTGGCTGTGTGATATTGAGGGAGATTTTTTTTTTAATGGCTTCACTTTATCAGCTCTTTTCTAAAAAAAAAAACTAACTGAAATGTTACCGATTTTAACGTGGAAGAGTGCAGGACCTGAACATTTTCCTTTAAAGCAACAAGTGAAGTACCTGGGATCTAACTCTGTAGGGCTTTAAAACGCTCTGGCTCTGGCCAACTGCAGATGGCTTCACCTCTCACTCACCTCCGACAGAACAAACCAACAGCTCCCTCACAGCCTAACACGCATGAAGACAAGTGGCCACGACTGATTTCCATATTCCATTAGAGGCCACGTAAAAAAAAAAAAAGTGGAGGTCATAGAGAAAGTATTTGGAAGAAAAAAAACGACATTCGTGGTAGAAGAGGGAAAGAGAGGGGGGGAAAGAAAGGAGAATTTGTATCCCACAGTCCAAGACAACAACTGAAAAACGTCATCAAATGAGTGACTAATGCGGGAACAAAAGCAAGCCCTAATTACCAGAATGTTCTGATCTAACGAATGTGAGTCCTTCACAGGCACCTGGTGGGGTTTTTTCCCCTCCCCCCTTCTCCTTAACGAGGCTACGAAGCTCAATGCTAATTCTCCACTAATGGTCCAATTAAAAGAAATCACATGGTTTTAATCCAGCTCTTCAAAGGCTTTTGGTCTGCACCCTTGCAATGATGAGGGAAACAGGAGGCAATCTAGCCAATTTAACTGTCAAAAGGGGTTTTGGTCTCCTAAGTGCAGCGCGGCTAATGAGCGACTTAGCTCCAACGAAATCCAGCTGGATTGTACATGAGACTAACACATGGGTTCGGCATCGGGGGCTGAGAAATCAGGAGTTCTAGCTGCTGACCTGACTCCACACGTTGCTAAATTGTTTTGGGGTGTGACCTTCGGACCAGCCAGTTTTATAAAATCCTGTTGATTCAAATCCTACATTTGGCACCATTGTGTTCAGTCAAGTCAAGTTTTTTTGTACAGCACATTTGAGCAACAAGGCAGTTAAGAGTTCCTTGCGCCATAAAAACATAATATAATAAGCAATTATGAAATAGCAAAACACATTACATTTTGAAAATGGAAAGAGAATGACATGACTTCAAACTAGGGGTGTCCCGATACAACCTGTTCACTTCCAATACAATGCCGATATTACATCGTTCAGCACTGGGCGATACCGATATTGGCTCCATACAATATCAGAACAAATCACATTAGTTCTTTAATTCTGTAAATGTTCTTCAGGTGATAAAAGGCTGACTTTGTAACTCTCTTTATGTGTTTGTGAAGGTCCAGGTTACTACCCCCAGGTTTTGAGTTTGATCACTCGTCTTTAGCATGAAAACTACATTAACTTGGGATGATTTATTCCAACCAGGTTGGAATGATTGTACAACACTTCAATAAATTAGAAAAAATAAGAAGTGGGTGGATACGTTTGAATCTACTGAGTTTTTTTTTTTTAAATAATGATCGTATTCAATCGAGTTGCTTTTATAAAGCTTATATGTAGACGCAATATTGCTAACTTAGCTTGAACAGCCAGAGGCATTTTAGCATTTTAGAGAGGGGCTCGTTTTGACAAAGCTCCTTGGAGACAGAGGCTAGTGACACTTGTGTTTAAGCAAGTTTCAATTTTTAGTTTCAATTTATTTTTAGAGCCTGGGTGGTTCTCAAACGTCCGATTTTTATTCTTACATTTGAGACATTTTTGGTTGTCCTGCAGGCCTTGACATCGTGTTTACTTAACAAATCACTTGTTGTTTGACTGCTTCTTTGGGATTTGCTTCTTTTTTTTTTGGATTCGAAGAACTTTACCAACTTTATTATTTCTCAGTCCAATCAGTCTTGTCAAGGAAATCTTTTTTATAGCAACACAGAATCTACCATCTGCAAGCAGTCATCATCACCAGTCAGAAGTTAATGGGACTTGGCCTTTTCAAGTTAAACACATTCTACAACCATCAGCACCACTTATTAAAGGATTTAGAGGGATTTAGGCTGTGTATATATTTGAGTACAAGACCTTGCATGGATTAGAGAAAATCTAGAGTAAATTCAGACCTGTGCAACAAATTATTGTTTTTCTTTTAATCAACTTGTGTATGGAAAAAGGTTTAATTAGCTTTTAACAGGTAGGTATTCATTTTCTTGACAAACATAAAACCAAAGAAGTCCAAACCATAAGATATTTAGCTTAGCTCACCTCAGAGAGAGTAGGCTAAGCTAATTGTTTCTCGGGTGTTAGCTTGATTTAGCATAGAGATAAGTAGGTATGACACTGCTAGCTAGACTTCAAAAACAAAACATCTGTGGGCAACAAGAGAATCTCTGCAATTACCATAACCGTAAGCTAATATTTTCCCTGAAAACATTCAAATAAATGAGTTATTATTGTTTCTTCTGTCTTTATTCCATGTTATGCTAGGGAATGCCACCTTTCAGAAATGAAATATTGGACACCGATCACGGTGAGCTTTGGCCACCATATTCTATAGCTAACAAGCTGCTATTTACTTAAATCTTTTTACCAAGTCAGCTGAAAGAAAAACATAATAATTATTTAGTTTTCGTTAGTGAGTTAATCATGTTCTACTTTGCAAAAACAGCAAATATATCATATATGAAGATTGTTAGCGAAGCATAGAGAACTGACTGACCAAGCTGGCAGGATTGCCTGAAGCTAGCTAATACTAAAACTTCCAAATCTGCATCACCTAAGTTTGAACCTACTTTTACCTAACAAAGCACATACATTTCCTGAAAACGCACAAATAATGACTTTTTTGTGTTCTTAATGCTTTTGCCACATGCTTCTCTAACAAGCTTCCATCTCCATTGGGAAACTTTCATTGGAGAGAATCAACGTTACCCACCATTTTTGTATTGGCGGTATAAAAAGAGAAAGGAGAAAAGACGTCAACATGTTGGTGTCTAAATGTGGTTGAAATGTGTTTGAGGTTGACCAAATTCTCTAAAAGTCTGACTTCCAATGTCTTGGTTTTGCCTAAATTTGGACACGCCCTATAGGCTAAAAACGTTCAACATGTGTTACTGTGCTAAACGGAGACAAGGACTGGCCAACATTAAGCAGCATAACAAAGACATCCACAGGCATTACAGGCCTCCTGTCTCTCGTTGCTTATTCCTTTGGAAAGAAAGCTCATGGTTTCTCCTCACATCTTACAGAGGAAGCCAAAACACCTGTATTTCAACATATTAGGTTTTTTTGTCCATTCTCTGCAGAACAAATCAAACAGAGGAAAGGTTTCATAATTCATTTTAAGAAAATAAGGGTAAGTCAATAGAAAGTTCCAACTCCACAGTTCTGGCTTCACTCTACATTTCCTAACAATGACTCAAAACATACTAAAAGGTCAGCAGCTTGTCTCCTTTGTTCCTGCATTCATTCTTCCAACTGCGTGAGCTCGCTGCTGACTGTTGCATTTGGTGTCACTTCTCCCAAATCCTTGAGCCCTCTAGCTAGTTTATGTGTCGAGGAATGTAAAATTGTGCCAGAATGATTTGCGCCTAAGTCAAACAACACCATAGCAAACAATCAAAGACGGCTCCAAAGGCAGGAAGCAGACTATAGCACAGGGCATTCTGGGTAAATAAAACCAAAACAAATGTCCATGTTTTGCACTAGCAGGGCAAAAGACTTGTAGTTCTTAGACAAAGACAAAAGAGAAAATCTAAAATCTGATGCCATTTAACTTTCGTTTACATTTTGTGAAGAAGGAAGTTGCCCTCAGTGTCTTCTTCAGAGGTTTTCATGTTGCTTCTTTCAGTGGTTCTTGGAGCAGCGCCTCCACAGGCGAGGAGGAGAAACAGCTTTTTCAAAGGGTTTGGTTCATTTGAAAGCGAACCGCACCAGCTGAAAATGTAACAAATGTTGCAATGTTGGTCCCTAATCAAACCGAATCTATTGGACTTTCTATGTTGTATAAGAATTATATTAAGGATGCAGGCTTAATAAGACTAATGGACTAAAGGTTGGTCAATATTTGGGGCATTCATCAGCTAATTTTTGTTGCATAAACAACACTTAAGCAAAAAGAGAATGGTATTATTCTGTCTTCACACATGGAAGCCATACCTCAGGTAGTCTCTGCGGCAGAGGATAAGATTTGCCCGGGTGTACAGGGTGGAGCCGATCCGGCCCAGGCGGCAGTCGCAGCAGGCACACTTCAGACAGTCTTCATGCCAGAACCTGTCTAACGCCTGGAGCATGAAGCGGTCCCGGATCTTCCCATTGCAGCCGGCACAGCCTCTTGGTTTCTCTCTGGACTGGAGGGGAACGACAGACACGCCTGAAATGAAACAGAAAGAATGACCAAATAGAAACCTGAGAACTGATATTTTTTCCATTTTTTCCCCAGATTTCAACCTTGGGGTATATAGAGCATCAGTAAAATTAATCCCAGTACTTCTTAGTTCCCAGCATTACATGAAATGTGGCAAATCAACTGATTGAGTTATTTGTAAAATTTCTACAAAAAAGTATTTACAGCAAAGCAAAAAGAAGTAACAAAAGACTGAGTTCAACTAGATTAAGAAGTTTACATGTGTGCAACTTGATGTCAGTTTAAATCCTGCTGTTCTTCCAAGGCCTTAGAGGTTTGTTAGGCAACACTGAACAGACATCATCATACAGACCAAAGAACACAGCAGAAAGTTCAGAGGTCAAGTTCTGCAGAAGTTTCAAATAACTTTGCTTAAAGCTTGATCTGTCAAGCTTTAAGCTTCTCGCAGAGCTCTGTTCAATGTGTGATTGCACCTTCAAAACTACCAAGACATGACCTAAACTGACAGGTGGGATAATTAGCACATTAGCTAGAGAGATCCACAAGTTAAGTGGAAGATTCTGTTGATTGGACAATCAGTTAGGTGTTCCTCAAATCCAGGCAGGTATGTCTGCAGGCAAGGTAGAAGTATCTAAATATTCAAGGGAAGAACTATACCCGATTGGACGAGCAAAGTCAGGCACAACTCGATTGGACAGGCATCATGGGCGTATCCCAATGTCAAAGACTGATTGAATGAACGTTGCATAGGTGTTCCATCATAACAGGAAGTGATTTGGTAAAATGAATGTCTGTCATCTAGCTGTTTCTTTTCTTTGGTTTTAAAGGGATGCTATTATGTAAAATGTTAAAAACGCCTGGGTGGACCTAGTGCTGCCTTTGAGGACAAAGCACCTCCTGAGAGATGAGGTTTCCAAGCTTCTGCCTCACAGAGCAGCCCTCCCCTCACTGCTCTCCAACTCGGCTCCTTCAGACTAGCCAGCAACAATTGGCAAACACCTGGTGGAACTGCACATCTGCTGAGGTCATTATAGGATCTACTTTTCAGTGTTGCACTGGTAAAATTGTTGTTAAAGGGTTAATAGAGAAGCCATGTTGTGATGACTTCCTGAAGGTGGAGTTTCAAAAAAACAGAAGTTTTTAAACAGAGGCCCACTTTCAAGGTATTAAATTATAAAGTCAAATTTCTTTTAATTTGATATAAATAGTACCTTCATAACAGCTAAAGGTAACATAGTTACTTGACTGCTGTAAAATGGCACCCTGTGACTGGAAAACACATAATACAGCTCCTGTAAATATCACTACCTGACTTCTCTGGTATCATCTATTTATTTACTTTTGCAAGATTGCTGATTTAATAATTAATGGTAGTAATTTTTCAAAGTTATTCATAAGTAGGGAGGGTTAAACGTTGATGAGTTCCTCTGTGCAACTTAGTGGTGTGGGGACAGAAAAACAGATCAAGTAGAGCCAGCCAATCAGTGTTTGAGCTGAAGAAACTCCTACACTTCCAAGACTCCCGTTTCATGTCTGCAGACAGTATGAAAGAGCTGCAAGAAACACTTGATTCTCACAGCAAACATGGTGGTGGCAGCATCATGATGAGGGGAGGCTTCTGTGCTTCAGGACGCTTAGAAGAAAAACTGCAGAAGACTTGAGATTTTTCATTCACTGTCTGCAGGACAACAATCTTCAACATATAGCTGCAATGGAGCTGGTTAGATCAAAGCATATTCAACAGTTAAAGGCCCAGTCAAAGTACAGATCTAAATCTAATTAGGAATCTTTAGCAAGATTCAAAAAGCGACGTTCACAGATGCTGTCCGTCCAATTTGACCGAGCTTTTGCAAGAAGGAATGAGCGAACATGTCAGTCTGACAACAGCTTGGATGATTTTCTACTTCCTACTGAACTCCAGTGTTTTTTTGTTTTGTTTTTCAGGCACATCCATTTATTCTGAGTCAGTATTTAATTTTTTCCATTTCATATATTTATAATTTTATATGATATGCAAGAAAATTCAACTGCATATCAGATTAAAGGATGATGCAGTCCAGCATATTCTAGTAAAAAAAAATAATATATATGTTTAAGTACAGCTGATGACAACCAGCGATGAAGTCAGGAATATAGAGCTTTATGTTTATGGGGAAAGATCTGAGCAGATAAAGTAGATTTCAACACTCCTCTCCACATCTCAGTTGAAAAGGAACAAACATCCCTCTATACTTACTCTCCTCCTTGTCTAGCACCATCCTTCACGGGAGGAAAAAGCGGCTACAATCCAACAAGAACAGAACTACAGGCACGTCTCCTTCCTCTCCTCCTGTCCGCTAAATGACAGAGCTGATCAACACGGACAGCCTCCGAGCGGAGCGGAGCGTCAATGACTGCGATCAGTCTGGAGTCGCTCAAACTTCGGTTCTGCTCCTCATTGTCCCCCGAAGAACCGCGAGAAGAAAAAAACCCGGTCACTCACGGTCTTCTTACTAATAATAGTAAAACTGAGTCCGTGGATGGAATGACAGATGACGTGTCTGAGTGTCAGCTCTTCTTAAAGGGTGAAATGTCCTTTAAACGTAGAGTGTTAGTGCCGTCCTGGCTGATGTCAGTGTTTAAGTATGTCTGTATTTGCTCGGACTGCGGCCGTTTGCTTCAGCGCAATG
This sequence comes from Micropoecilia bifurca, assembly GCA_903067075.1. Classification (NCBI taxonomy): domain Eukaryota; kingdom Metazoa; phylum Chordata; class Actinopteri; order Cyprinodontiformes; family Poeciliidae; genus Micropoecilia; species Micropoecilia bifurca. The sequence continues at coordinate 16,848 of CAEGAF010027903.1, read as the reverse complement.
AGCCGCTACACACTCTGCACGGCTCGCGCTCTCTCTCTCTCTCTCTCTCTCTCTCTCTCTCTCTCTCTCTCTCTCTGCCTTTTCCACTGCAAGAAAATTCAAAGAAAAAAAAAAACTTCCAGTTAAGTGTTTTGTTGTTGGTGTTTTTTCTTTCTTTCTTTTTTAGTTCCTGCGTGCTAATTATATAAAGTCATTACGGTTCTGATCAGATAGGAACCGCCCCTCCCTCTTGGAATCAATTATTCAACACACAGTCACACACACCGGGGCATCCCGGGCCTGAGGTGTTTTAGAATGAGCTTATTCAACTCCAAGGACACCAATTATCTCCGGGGCGCCATGTAGTCAGAGCCGGAGCTTTTCAGCACGACAGATGCACAGCCGGCTGGCTGACTCGCGCGAGCTCGTGCGCATGCGTGCCAATTCCTGTTCGTGTTTCTATTTTTTGTCTTTTTTTGTCAGAACTAGTATATTCATTGTGAGTATATGCCGTGCTGAGGTAAAAACAACTAACCGCCATTTTTTTTAACGTTTCTTTTAACCCAGTCGTCGAGTGGATCCTTGTGAGCTTTTTACCTCGCGCGCGGCTCCAGAAGGGGTTGAGTGGACTCCCACCTTAAAGTGGTTTACTGACCCTCAAAGCGCTTTTATAACTTCTTTTCTCGTATTTTCAGAAACTGACCGTAACGGGACACCCACTTCCGCCCCATCGTCCGACTCTTCCCGGGCTGTATGTGAGAAGAGTTGAAAGAAGTTAAAATATTGTGTGAGTACAAGGAAATAGAAATACCCCCGTTGGACTTGCTATTTTCAGTGGAACCCACAATAAAAATTGGCCTTGAATTATTTAAAAATATTGATTGCAAACTGATGTAAGAAATAGCAGTAAGCGAGGTAGGACTGGTTAGCAGGCTAACAACTTAACATATTGAAAATAATAAGCTACTCTTACAAGTTTTGTACTTTTTAACACAGTAATAATAACCCGTTGACTAGTAGAGGTTGTATAATCACATAATCACTACTTCCACCTATTTTTATCTATACTGTAAATATGTTACCCAAATTTACCAGTTTCAAAAACATTTCTCATCCTGACTTCTGTCATTTATAAAAGAATAAAAGCGAAAATGTTGTGTGGCAATAAAAGTACATCCTTGCTACTTCCATAAGGTTTAAGCAGAAGGGACTTGCCCCCCTTGTTTCCCCTTTTGTGGCCTCCCTGTCACGCAAGTCTACAGTTTGTTTCCTGAAGCAGTCAGAAGCCAGAAACACTGGAAATCGCTCTTTAAAAAGACACAGAGTCATATTAATGTCAGTGGAAACACATGAAACAGCGGTGATTGATCGTGGGAGGCCTGGCAACGGTTTTCATGGCCGGACCTCCCACTGTCAGGCTCGTGGTCCTGGAAGTATTTAGATAGAAATACATAACTACCGCAGCTGAAGGGTTGTTATTGCCTCGGAACTCAAATCCCAGACCTGTTTGCGCCATTTTATTGCCGATTTATTAATAGAAAACACCCCAGGGAGTTGAGCATTAACATTTAGTTCATATTGAACATCGCAGACGTTATTATTCCTCCCTACTGATAGATTACTGGAACATTACTGTGATTTTTTTTCAACCACAATCCATAAACAACACTGAAGCCTGCTTCCCTAATAGATCACCCGGCCCTAAATCCTCCTCATTAGGCGCTGTAGCATAAACAACTGTTCTAACGTGGCCCCTGGATCAGGTCACACTAATTAACCAGCACCATCGACCGACTATTCCTCATTATCCGCCCTCTCGTCTGATCGCATATAGGCCGTCAAGACGGCTAACGATCAACGCGCTAATTAATCAGCTGACGAGGTGCAAGTGGAGCTCTAAGGCTCCCTCTTCATTTGCGAGACACATGGGAGCTAATTAGTTCAATTATTAATGAATCTAATTAAATATTTTCTGTAGGTAACCACGGTTGCGGTCTTCTCGTCCATCGTTGTGTGTTAGGCCTCTTTTGTCCTCCCGTTTTTGGCATACAGTCATTCCATTGCAAAGGCTGGCTTAGACTAAACATTACAGACTATTCATGGGATCCCATTAGTCTAATTGCACTAAAAAGCAGTCTGTGGATGACAGTAAAGGTGAGCTGTGGTTAGAGCTCTAATTAGCAGTCTGTGGAAATGGGAAGCCTGTGTGGCCATCTGCCGCAGCGTACCGTCATGTCTTCTGTGTGAAAAGGGCAGAGACAAATTTAGGCATGTTCTATAAAAAAATAAAAAGGACCCTTTTTGTCTGATACAATGCTGTGAGAGGCCCCGGCGCTCATTGGAGCACATTTTTAATGAGCGACGGGCTGAAATTTAAAGGAGAAAATACAAGAAAGTCCTCCCAAGATGTTCCTCTTAAAGATACTTCAGTATGTCTCTAAATCCTTCTGGACGTATGGGAATGGAAAAAGTTCCAAACGTGTCCAAATGTTACTTGGTTTTCACAATTCTTTACAAGTAGAAATCTGAAAAGTATGAAATCTGGTCCAAACAACTACATTCAGTAGTTAATAGTCTCCACCTAAACTCCCGCTGTTCAGTGAAGGCTTCACGGGTCTGTTAGAGAACCTTTGTGAATGAACAGAATCATAGGGACCCAAACAAGTGGTAAAGATTTGGAGGAACTACGGTGTTGTAGCCTGGTGGACTCGGTTCCATTGCTTTCACACTGCACAGTGTCAAATGAGCAAAACCCCTTGAGAAACATGTTCCCCTCCTTGCCTCAGGTAGCCACTGAAGGAAACACCAGGAAAACCACAGAAGAAGACACTGAGCGCAACGTCTTTCTTCATAAAATGCAAACAAAACTAGAGTGGCGTCAGATTCTAGCCGTCGAAGAATTTCTCGTTTGTATTTGACTGAAGACCATGAACCATTTCTCCTGCTAGCGCTAGACCCGCTCATTTGCTTTGGTTGTATTTACCCAGAACGCCCTGCGCTTTAGTATGGAGTTGTGATGCTCAATCAGACTCTGATGTGGAACAAAAAGCAAATGCTGGTCCACCTAAAAACCTATGTCTCCATTTGGTTGAAGTAAACCCTGGCCCGGTTCAAATGTATATGTGGATGCAAGTGGACCGGGGACCTCGCTAAACGCAGGAAGTGGACTATGGAGCAGGGCATTCTGGGTAAATACAACCAGATCATGAAGAATTCAGAGAGCATTTGGAAAATATTAGATTGTTCTTCAAGGAGGCAGTTGGATGATTTTTAAGTCTTGGGGCTTAACTTTTAAAATCTGAGTAAGAACATCTCAGCTAGTTTTAAAACGTCATATATACATTCTGCAATAAATCACCATTCACTCATGTAATATGGTACAATGTACATAAATAGAAAACCTCAACCCATAGCTTTCTGATTTCCACAAGGGGAAACGTTTCCTCCTGCCCTTCTGACAGTTGACCTAAAGGGCAAGTGTTTCACCACACTTTCATATAAAATTTCCATCTTCTTCTTCAAACAAAACGAGCAAATCAGTCTGTGTTCTAACCGATGCTTATTATGCAGCTAAATCAGCAGCCAGAACTGATGAGAAGAGAATGAATGTAGATCCTTTTCCATGGAGGTTCGCTTCTCCGGAAGCCAACCAATCATCAGTCGGTCGGTCAGTCTGAGCTGCTGAGATTTAGATTGGAGTGGGGATGTGCTCACCAGCTGTGTGATGAAGAGAAACTGATCGATGGGCTTTCTGATTGGCTCTGGGGGTTGTCTCAGCAGCATCCCGTCCCCTCAGTTCTGACGGCCGTCCTCGAGCGAGCCGAAAGCAATTGTCCCTCCACACGGGGGCCAAATAAGACCACTGACCTGAAGCTGAGGGGCCACGCCCCGGAGCCTCCGTCTCCAGGCGCCTGGATTTCTCACTTTTCTTTGTAAGGAAAAGACGACAGAGACAGATGGAGAAATGGAATCAATTTGGATTTTTCTCCATGTTTGTTGTGCATTCTCTGACATGTTAGCGTTTTGGGCGAAAACACGCACAGTTTCTGTGCAGGCAACATGAACGTTTGTGTTACCACAGTGTGGATAAAATCAGGATTTTATCCAAATTATATGTCAGGATAATGAAAATTATATTTAAAGTATCATGTTTTTAGCTGAAAATCACCTCAAGGAGAGGAATCTGAAGCCACTATTTCTCTGGTTACCAAAAATAAATGATCAGTTTCAGTACATGACAATAAGAACTGTAAGTGGCAACATTTGCTGCAAACGGTATCTTTATGGCAACCTAAAATAACACTGAGCTGGACACCAAGTAATATAGCTATGTAGCCTAGAATTATTTGAAAACAAAGGCTATAAAGGCAATTCATGTTTATTTTATATTTTCAGTTTTACTTCCAAGAACAAACTGAGCATGACATAATAAAAAATGTTTACATTTAGATTATAAATAGAGACATAAAGTAAAATCAATTAAAAAATAAATGTGGGCTGTCTGAATGGTCTCTGTCAAAGGTTCTAGCTGAATCTTGATCTTTAAATTAAACACAGGGATGTTTTAAATCAGTTCTAGACTCAAAGACAGAACAAAACTTTAAAGGATTTTAAAGGTCATTCAAAGCTTCTAATTATGGCTGAGTTGTTTTCCAGTTTAATGTTTTAATTTTTAGATGCTTCCATGTCTCAGTTTAAAATGTGTGTGTAAAGTTGAAGGAGACAAGTATATGAAGGTTAGTTTGTTCATTTCCACAGCGTGCAAATAGCCTCTGTTATTCATTTGGAAAACTAAGTGACACCAACAACAAAAGATGAAAGATGCAAGTTACCTAGGGCTGGGCGATATGGCTGAAAATTGTTAATTATTGATTGTTTTTTTTTTTTTAAATATCCAAAACATGGCAAAACAGGTGACATGACCTTCTCTCTTTTATCCACTATTCCCTCTGTAGTTCTTGTACTCATTTTCTCCTTTCACTCCGTTCCATTCTTTTTACCTGTATACAGTTGCGAGACATGGTGGCAAACACTGCTCCTGTACTCAGGCACACTGTGTGTATTCTGTGGATCATGCGCTGGTCTGCAGACAGTTGAGATTTTCATAGTCAAGCTAGCATGCTGACTCTCAACTCTATTTTTTTGTCTTGTCGCATACAAAGCAGTTAAAGAATGAATATTGTTTCTTGCTTACATGATGGACTGGAAAGTCTCCATTCACCTAAAATTGCGAATTTTAACATTTATAAAAAAAACAAATTGAAAATATATTGAAAGGTTTTCAATTGAAGGTTTTGGTGCCAGGATGAGATTGTTTTTTTTCAGCTGTATCAAAACTGTTGTATTTCCCAAAACTGCAATGGAAATAATTGTTTTGAATTACACAAGTCACATGATCAACAACTGGATGTTTCTGCTGATGGGAACAACAAAGATGATGAAGACAATGTTTTTTTAATGACTCATCGCATGAATAAACTTAGCCTACATTCTGCAGTCTTAAGTGACCCAAAGCCAATTTTTTTGTGTGTAAAATTGGATGTATTCCAAGTATATGTTCCTTGCCTGTGAAGTGCTCAAAAGTGTTTGTGGGCGTAAGCATGGATGCTAACGGTGGAGCGCAGCTTAAGATTTGGAAGTTGTTGTCCGACAGGAGGCAACACATTAACAACTTAATCCTCATTATCATCCTCCATGGTTGTTGTTTTTCTTCCCCTTGTTTGTGTCGAGGCACAAAATCGTGAACATCCAAGTAATGTGGGTCGCATACGAAAAAATCTGACCTGTGTTATTCAGATAAGATCAGATTCAGGTGGCATTAAGGCAAAACAAAAAAATATCGTATTTATGTCACTTCAGGTTGCAGTGTGAACGCAGCCTTATTCATGTGTGACTTTAATTGCATTTCTTGTTCAATAGAAATACAGCACTCGTGTTTAGTTTTTTTAGCATTTTATTTTGATTTGATTTTTGTAATCTAACTGTGCTTAAACTTCTCCACAACCTTCTCTCTAACCTGCCTGCTTTGTTCCTCAAGATACCATTTGTTCTCTAACGTTGTCCAACAAAACCTGTGAAGCTTTCACAAAACAGCTGGATTTATGAGATAATTGCACACAGGTGGTCTCTGTTTGGTAATTAGATGACTTCTCAAGGAAACTGACACTAATGTGTGTGGTTTCTAAGGGTCAGGTGGGTTTAAATACAAATGTACACAGCACTTTTTATTTGAAACAAGAAAACATATTTATATTTTTTATTCACTTCAAAATTTTTCACCAGTTTCTGCTTTGTGTACTAGATGTGATCCCAACAGAATACACACACTGAAGTTTCTTTGTAATTTGACTAAATTACAAAGTTTTGTACAGTTGTTTTTTTGGATACATCTACTATTTCTTTGTCATTTTGTGACTACATCTTTGAAATCTTATTTTGCAGCCGTTTGTGTTGCTTTCATAGACAAGATGATCATCTATTTGACAAAAGGGGTAAATAGAAATTGCGAGTATTTATACAGAGCCATAGATCATTTCTTGGGGACTGTTTATAATCCATTTTTCTTTCCTCTGCCGTGTTATTTTCTTCCACTTGTAATTCTTGATTGTCTTGTGGAACCTCATTGTGTCCTGTTGGGCCCTTCTGAAACAATTCCAATCATTTTCAGATTCGTTCTATGCACAAAAATAAGTGTCAAATAAACAAAGGAAGAAACGTTTTTGGGTCCAGATCATCTAAAAGTCTGAAAATGGCCTCTCTTCAGTAGAAAGAAGCCATGATTGATGTAGCTATACTTTATCTGCTGTGACTCGTACTTGAAAAAGGCTCTCTTAAATTCTCAAATTACTCTATTACACGGTTTATCAAGTACCAAGAGCAAGGAATCATTAACTCCCCGTTCCAAAAAAAAAGTGTTTTGATATCTGTGCTGCCATCTAGTGGAAAACCTTCAACTAATTTGTTTGTGGAAATTGCTTCATACTTTTTCCACCTTTGGTGGGGCTATTTTTAGCAAAAACACACAGGAAATTCCTCTTTTGCAACAAAAAACCCTCCTCTAGTGGTCGTCTAATTAAAGTTAAACTCAAAGCATCGGCGCAGCCCACTCAGGTTCTGAAATAGCCGTCGAGTAATGAAATGTTTAGCTTTAATTTCCTCTGGAACAAGCAGTGTTTTTAAAGTATTTACAGGGGGAAGACTGGTCTCCAAATCGCTCTATGTAAGAACACATTTGTAATTGTGTGCAGAGTCTGAGGGGTGACTTCACTCGAAGTGGAAAAACATTAGAGTTCATGTCCTGAACTGGAACGTGGCTTTCTTCATTCGTTTTATAACCTTTTCTTTACTAATTACATAAAATGTCCAACACATACAAACACACTAAAAAACTGCAATATCACTAGAATGTTATATGATCAAACATTACAGCATGGAAATGGAACAAAATTACTTCCACACAATAAATCAAATAAAATTTACTAAATTGTCAGACTTGGAAAATTTAGAAGAAGATTCTGGAGGATTAAAGTGAGAAGGGAAGTGATTTTAAATTGTTGTTCAGAGTTTTTTTGTTTTGTGAATTCAAATAGTGACTTTTGTGTGAACTGTGAAAACTCCCGTCTCTAACAGCTGATAGATGAGCGCTATAGCACCAGGGCTCAATTATTAAATTATATCTCTCATGTATTTATGACATTCATACGTGTTCTTGTCTAAGACTGCCGGGATTTTTAATGACTTGCTGCGTGAACAAACTTACTCACGCGCTCTAAGACCAGAAGGGTTGCCAAACTTCATAAAAGTACATTTAGAAAAAACTCTAAACGTGGCTTTCCAGAAATTAAATTTAATAGCAAAACTATGATTTCAACACACTTTCATTTTTGTAAGAGGTAAACATACACGACAAATAAATTAAAGTCAGCATATAAGCTGCTTTGCCTTTTCCTTTGTTATTTTGTGGGTCAGAAGCTAAGATGTTTGGAAATCAGGTATTAGAATTAGAAATTCTAATACCTGATTAGAATTTCAGCTATTAGATTTGTGAGACAAATTTTTTTTGTCTCACAACGGAGAAATTCCAGCATTGATACCAAACAGAGCTGTTTGATAGTAGCTTGTTTGGTGAAAAACAAACACAAAATGTCACGTAAAAGTACCAGCTGTAAAGCACAGTGGTGGAGGGTTGATGATGATTTCGGTTGGCCACCCTTATGTTTGACAGTTGTTGAGAAAAAAAAAATATTGAGAAAATATATTTCTACATGAACGTTGAGTTCAATTTTATTCAGTAAAAGATTTCATTTGGCACCAAGGAATGCAACATTAAAGAAGACATGACAATATAAAACGTATTTTACCCAATTCCTTCATTCAGTCAACACTTCAGCTTTCCAGGAGTAGCATTACAAAAAAAGTATGTTTATAACCCTTTACATGATGTCCATCGTACATATTTTTCAGTAAAATACATCAAAACCAGCTGTTTCTCCCCGTCACTCCCTCCCATAGCATCACTTAGCTAACAGTTCACAGCGTTGCTAAAGTTGCTAAATGACAAGGTGTTCTCTACTAGGAAATACATACAATCTCACACTGAGACTCTTGTCTGTAAATTTTGTTCAGGTTTCAGCCAAAATATGAATATTCACTTTAAGAAAAGTTACAAAAGAAGTAAGGTTAGTACAGGAAAATCATGCAGAAAAGGCCCTGCTATACCAGAAGAAAAATTATAATACAGTACAGCAGCCAGCATTACACAATGGCTTGAAACTTAGAGTTTTTTTACATTTGGCAAGCTGCAGTGTTAGCTGGCTGTCGTCTCCATCCTATCTGGAGCAAAAACATCATTTAAGAGTTGGCCAGACTTGGACATTTTTCTGTTATTCTTTTCAACAACTAATCGTTTATCATACGCGTTGTCATGTTGTAAAACTGCCTCAAGCTACAACAAGAACTGTGTTCTGAGTGAAAAAACAAACAAAAAGAAAAGCAAATTAAAGCATTTTATTTTGAGAAAGGAAATATTTGAGTTATTGCCTCTTTTTCAGCAACCATTGGCTCTGTAGATCCTTCAGGACCTAATCAATAAACCTCTGGCTGTTTGATGAACACTCTCTGCACATGCATGTTTTATGTGTGCAGGTGTTTGTTTCTTCTCTCCAAGTATCAGTTTAATTTTTGGAAAAAGCAGTTAAGATAGACACAATAACTGGATTCGTAAAAAGAAAACTTGGGGCAGAAAAAGTGCTTATTGCAGGATCGTTTTCTAAACAATATTTGTAAATATTTTTTTTTTTACTTAAGGCAACTTGCTAGGGGACCTACATAAGTTGCCGAAATTTGAAGCAGACCTATAGAAATGCCAAAGTTTTGTCACTAAATGTCTATAGATAGTCGCAGTCAGTAGTGGCTGCACTTCTGCTAGTCTGCTAGCATGCTGATAGCAGAGCTAATTGTTTTATTAGGGCTTTAGCATTTTTGCTAACTTTGAAAACATTTGGCAATAAATTTTTTTCACATAAACTCCAAAGCACTTACTGTTTGGTAAACGTTCAGTTGAATAAAGTTTGATGCCTCTGTTGAAGTTCATAATACTTCAAATGGTCAAATTTTATTATATTATTTGTTGTAACACATGCCTTGTCATTGACGCATGGTTGGTAATAACATGTTTGAATTTTGCATTTTATATTAGCCTCTGCTAAATTCCATGTTGGTATATAACTTCAGTGCTGGCAGAGCTAATGTTTATGATTAGCACCTTTTGGTTAGCGCAACCGGCGTTTTAGTTAGCAGTGCCCACTACTGCTTGCGGTCAACCATTCGTGTTGCTTATTATAAAGTGCCTTTGAACAAGCAGCTGCATTTGTGATTGACCAACAGAAAAAATGAATAAATGAGAAGTGAGAAAAAGTATGCAATATAATTCAAATTTGTTCACAAAAACAAAAGTGTGTTTTAGACTCATCCTCATCTACAATAACATCCCTTACAAAAGTCCATACAATCAACCGCCATCAGGAGTCACCTAAGTGGTACACAGAGCTCTCCTGTTTGTAATTTAATCTTTCCACAATTTCAATTATTCTAACTCTGGAGGAGATACAGGTATTACACGCTCTGTAAATGAAAGCTGTAAAACTAAAAGGGCCAAGGAGAAAGGAAATGTTCAAAAACGCTCTGGTCAGACGAGAATAAAGTTTAGAATAAAGTCTACATTGTGCGACACTAGTGACCATAAAATTGTACAAATTGGACTTACAAACATGAATCTGCTTAACAGAAACGGGACAAAACCTTAATAACAGGTTTTTGCGCTAGGATGAGGCAAAGTTTCTTGGCTGTATCAAAATGTGATCAATAACCAAATTTTACTACTGCAGAAAAGAGGACGAAGACAACAGGAAGTGGTGGCAGGATGATGACGTGGCATGTGTTTTAAATGACTTATCTTGTGAACATAATTATTCACGTGATTTTAATTGCGTGTTTTTATGTAACGGAAAAAAATGCAACTGCAAAGTAGTTTTTTCAACATTAGAAACCCCCCCCGTTTCAACGGTACTTAACAAATACGAAGCTTTGCTGCTCGCCTCGACTATGACTTTGTTAGAAAAGAAGAGGGAAAAAAGAAGCAACCTCCCAGTTCACCCAGCTTGACTTTGTTTTCAGGTCATACTGCAGCTGGGATCGTCACACTGATTTCCTCCTCTTGCCAAACACGTTGTTGATGAGTTTGGCCATGGACTTGGAGCCGCTGTAGCGCCGGCGGTCGGCTCGGTACCTCAGGTGCTCCATCACCTGCCGGATGAGCCGGGTGAAGAGGCCAGAGATGTCCTGGTAGCTCTCCGCCGCCGACACCTCCTGGAAGTGGCAGCGGGTTTCCTGCGCCAGGCTGCGGCCTTCGTCCTCTCGCACCTGCCGGACGTGGCACAGGTCCTGCTTGTTACCCACCAGGCACACAGGGACGTCCGAGTCCCTGAAACGGGAAGGAGCGTTAACTTGGACGGACACGTCACTGGATATCCTGCGTTTGGACACATTTCTTAACCCAAAACGTGTCCCTTCTGAGAGTGAGATGGCTGACTAGCTTGGTATTGATCTTAATAATGGTATCGATCCCGATAATGAAAAAAAGTAAAATTTTTATTTTACTTTATAGGAAAGGAATGTTATTCATTGCAGATCCAAAACTTTAAAACAGATTTTGCACATCTGCTGTATCAAAACAAAGGATTCTAGTTTTTCTTTTTTTGCGCTTGATTGAGTAAATTTACTGTCAGTTATTAAAACAGCATTTGGGTCATTGTCTTTAACCAAGTTTAATCAGTTAAGTCGAGGCTGATTTGGGGACAACACAGTAGTCTTTTCAGGAAAACTCTCTGGACAGACATGGTTCTAATTATTATGAAGGCTTGTTTATAAAAAAGGATAATTACATTGTGCTGTATTTAACATTTTCAATTGTAATAAAATGAGTACCTTAGTTTACCGTCTAATTCCAAGCTTTGTTCTCTTATTTCACTTTATATTTTAAATTCCTAGCTACACTTTCTGAAACATTTGAAAATGTTGCCGTTTAATGTTTTACATGTTTGACCAAGATAGCCAACCTATTGTTTTTGTCAGTTTCTTTATTATTTATTTTACAGTGATATAGGACTTTACAGTGAAAACAGCATTTAGAGTCCTGTTTTATGGATGCTAAAATTTTATGGAAATTTCAAAAAATTTCTACACTTTTAGAAATTGAGAAATATTATAGTCAAAACCAAACAGAAGAATCAGAGCAATTCAAGTCACTTGGATTGACTGAACCAATTAAAGCTGTTTTTACACATTTAATCAAACTTGTGAAGCTACTGGAGAATTGACATTTTTGTCAGTGGTTTTTATTTAAAAAGAAGGACCCTTTAAAGTCAACTCGGCACTGTTTTTCCGTATTGTATTGTATCGTATCGTATCGTATCGTATCGGTATAGGCGGATGCTAAACCTCAGATATCAGTATCGGAAGTGGAAAAAGTGGATCTGTGCCTCCCTGGTCCTCGCATACAAATACAACATTCAGATCCTCTTCTTATCTTCACTATGAGTTAATGATCTTCTCCTTCACTCCTCTTCAACTTTCCACTGGTCAGATGAATTGTCCTAAGCCGGGTTGCCCCACTGATGTTGCTCGGCTTGTTTTTCTTGCCCATCGTCTTGAACCGTTAATCAGGACTCAGGCAGCTCAGTCGGGACATTCCACAAACTCAAACCTGCACAAAGATTCCTGTTCATCTTCAAAGAGACGAGTGGAGCTTTTGTTTTCGTTCTATCTTCCCGCCGTATTATTTTCTTTTTCTTTTTGGGGATGTCTGCGTCCAGGAGATGTAAATAATTCCAACCACTTCACCACTTCCCTTGTATAAATATTCTCTCATAAACCAACAGTCTAGCTATGAGAAGAAATGCCTTTCGTTGGAGGTGGATGATTAACAATTTGCTTCGTCAGAGTGAATGTAATGCTTTTCATTAAGATTTACGTTGTGTGAGAATCATATGGAATCAAAAACAACAACAAAAATAATGTTTCTTCTTAGGAATCTTCGCTTTTTGTTTGTTTTTTAAATAAAAACATCTTTGCGTGTTCAGTTTTATCATTTGGTGAAAATACGGCTATGAATATGTCAAATGTTATTTTTATGCTTTTTCCACATGAGGACAAGTTTGTAATTTCTCAAAATAATAACAACAAACAGCATGGCAAAGGAGTAAAATCAGCTTCTGTTAGCAAGTTAAATGTTAAACGTCATGACAGAACAAGGAGATAAATAAAAAAATTATGCCATGATTTTAGTAGGGATACACAAGACATGCCATGTGTTGCCCGATATTAGTAATTTTTTAACAAATCAGTGTCGGCCCCATGAATAAAACCGGGCTAATGTGAACAACTGATACTTATTTTTATCTTGTTGCCGCCTATTTCTGGTGGGTTTTTGTTTTTTTTCCCCCAAGGTGTGAAAACGGTATTGAACTATAAGTAATAACGGAAAATATTGGTTATCAGCCATAACAGCAATATTAGTATTGGATATCAATATCAGCCCAAATTATCCATACGGTGCATCCCTCGTGTTTAGGAGTTGACATTAAAAACGACTTTTCTTCCTGAACAACTTTGGGAAAGTGATTTCTGCAATCAATTATAGAAACAGGTCAGCATGAAGGGTTGCCTCTGACCCTTTGCAGCTGTGGCTGCGAGCCTCCCGGATCTGCCGCAGGATGCTTTTGGCGTTGATGAAGGAAGAGCGGTCACTGATGTTGTACACCACCACGAAGCCGTCGGCCCAGTCCACCGGCTCCTCCAGGATGCACCGGGCCTCGGAGCTCTGCTGACAGGAGGGCAAGTGCTTTTATTCTGAAATCTCAGTTTCAGAGTAAAATAAAAAAGAAACTAGCTTTATTTCAGTTTTGTATTCTAAACATGTTACAAGCTAGATGAGTTTCTATGAGTGTGTTATGCAATTTTCATGTCTGAAAGCTACGTGTGACACCTTGTAGAAGTATTCATACATACTATTGTTTTCACATTTCAACCACGCAAAAAGTATTCAATCAACTTTGGATATTTTGCCCGTTTATCACCCTTTATCTCAGAGAATACACTTTAAAATACTTCTATTAGTTTCTATGTGCTAAATGCCACAATAATGAGAGAATTTGTCAGATTTATTTATGAATGTGTTCAAAATTAGAAGTTTACCTACAGAATGATTACTGTCTCTTCCAACAATGAGGTGAAGCCCAGATGATGACGTGGTGAGGAACTGATGCACTTCATGAAATAGATGACATCATGATAAAAACAACATTACGTGAAAATATAGAAGCAACGTCCAAATCAATCAATCACGATTTATTTATTAATACTTACTAATGTTTTTAAAATTAGAAGTTTATTTAAATTTCCTCTGTATTTGTCAGCATTGCCTTTGAAATGTATGAATTTTATGAAGTGCACCAGTTCCTCACCATGTCATCATCTGTGCGTTTCCTGATTACTTAAAGAGACAGTAATCATTCTGTATGTCAGCTTCTGATTTTGAACACATTCATAAAAAAATCTGACATATTTTCTCATTATTGTGACATTTAGCAAATATAGATATTTTTGGTAAATCTAACTGACCTAAAGCAAGAAAACTTTGTCTGACTTTACTTCAGACACTGAGAAAAAATGTGTGTGTGTCTTTATATTCGGTGTATGTAAACATCTGATTTCACCTGCGCATGCCACACTTTCAGATTTGAAGTTTTGACGTTGGAATGTGAAACAAAAACATAAAAAATAAAAATCTGTTCCAGGTTTTGCTACTTCCAGGCTGAAAAAAAATCAGTGTAGAAGCTGACTTTTGTCTATCTATAGTAATGAATGCTGAAAATAAGAGAACTTCAAACAGGAACGTACAGCCTGGGCTCCGCATCATAGCCTTGAGATGTGACCCATACCTGAGAGCAAGGGTCAAACACTTCGAGGTTCAGCTGCCTGCCATCAATCGACAGCCTCTTATGGTACAAAGAGTCTGTAAACGAGAAGCAAGAGAGAGAAAAAGGAAAAACTCATTGGCATAAATATCATTACAGCTTTATTCTGTTTGATTTGTGCTTTTTGTGTTTATGAGTGACATACAGTTTGATTCTGACCTTTACAAATGAACTACAATCTCGTTTTTTTGCATTAACGCAACGATCCGATATTAATATCGGTCCCGATATTGGAAAAAAATTTCAGGTATCAGTGACAATGTTCCTGATCCATAAAGGTAGATCTATTTAGTCTAATTCTATGTTTTGTATTATGAGCAATGTCATGCTTTATTATTTATTTTACATTATATTTAGATTTCCTAATTGCACTTTCTGAACCAATTGAAAGAAGTTCTACACGTTTGACCAAAGTAGTCAACCTTTTGTTTTTGTCAGTTTCTTTATGTTCATTTCACATTGGCTGTTATGCTCCTATTTGCACGGACTAAACAAATTACAGTTGTTTTGACATATTTGACCAAACTGTTGGTGTATTTAAGTGTTGCTGTACTGGTGCAGAGTCATCAGATAAATTTATAATTCAGCAACTTTTTTACACTTTGCCATTTTCTACCTTCATTTTGTCCCCTGTCATTATTGTTTTTAGGTACTTTTTATTAGGCAAGTCAAATGTTTTGTATAATTCCAATTAATTAATCATTAATCATGATTGTTTGGTACAGCTGATTTCTGGAAAAATTAAAGATTATGAACTGAACTGATCACACCAAATTAATTCTAAGTAGTTTCTGTTTGAAACTACTTAGTTTATAAAGATCTTCAGTACTAAATTACTTGAATGATCAGGGGGATATTTCTCCACTCAGGGAGTTCTTGCAGCAGTTTATCAAGCACAGAGGTCATCAGGTAGAATAAGAAACATTTTTCAGTGAAGGGAAATGACCAAAATGATAAAGAGGTAAAACGACCTTCACCGATCTGCATCTGACAGCAGTGTTAGGTATTTATGGTCGTCTACAAGAGCTTTTAAAAGCAAAAGGCTTTCTGAAATCTGGAAGCACTTACTTGCATTCGAGGCGTATTCACCAATAAAGCGTCTGGTCAAGAATCGCACCAGGACAGCTGGAGGAAACAGAAGAAGAAAAAGAAAAAAAGCAACAATATGAAACACGGTGTCATTAAAGTCTCATTTCTCACAGGTGGAGGGAATGAGGTGTAATGTAAAAATAAAGCGTAATGTATCTGTGCAGATCCAACACAGAACTACCAGTTTCTGGGACTGAAACGATGAAAACCTTTAGCTCCACATCAAACAGGCCACGGCGCTTTGCTGGAATCGTTTTGTGTGCATGTTTGGCACAGTGAGCGGGTCCATTCAGGCCCACATGAAACCGACTGACTGGGGCCAGTTCTGGTCCCACAGACAACGGCCAAGAACAAAACCGAGCACAGATCGCAACAACCAGAGCGGAAATGGTAACGAACAGAGTGCAGAGGGTACAGACCCTCCACACTCACAGCTCTGATGTAGGCCCCTCACTTACTGTTACGTCCTCTGACCTCTAGGGGTCCTCGTCCTCCAGGTCCCACCTTTGCTCCTTTTTGTTTGCAGGCCTGCTGTCACACACCTGGAACTATTTTCCACTAATCAGTGGACTGCATAAGAGCTTCAGTGACATTTGAACTTCAGCATGTTCAGTGCTTAGATGGGGAGTTCAGTAAATCTGCACTAGAGATTAGATCCTATAGAATCCAATCCAACCCAGACCGAGCCCCTAGACATTGTGTCTGAACGCTGTATGCGGTTGTTGCAGTCTAACTTCTGCACCTAACTTTCTTTTTAATGAAATTATTATTTATTTAAATTCAAAGCACGACTTAAACCAAAGTTTTGAATGTGCTTCTGAACCAGATGTGCCCCAACACGTCCTGACTCTTCAAAAACCGTCTGCAAGAATCCTTCAATTAGTGAGGAGTGTGAATAGAAATGTGTTAAAATGACAAACAGGTTTTAGATCTTTCTATGGCTTTTATTTTTTATTTGGCTGGCACTAGTGGCCTTTTTACATTTTTCAGACATCATTTTTACAGGGGTGCTCAAACTTTTTGAGAGCAAGATCTACTTTTTCTCTCACCAGCCGCCTGAGATCTACCTCATGACAAAAAGACATAAAAATTGCAAATTAAACTCTATTGACTTATTTTATATGTGAATATGCATCAGTTATAGCAGAAATGATAAACAGAAAACTTCATGCAGTTTCTTCCTCAGTGAGATTCTGACACTGGGAGCAGGTTACTGGTTTCTCAGTAAGTAGCTGGTTGCAAACCT
>CAEGAF010027902.1:0-18872 GCA_903067075.1 Micropoecilia bifurca | reverse complement strand
ATATATATATATATATATATATATATATATAGAAAAAATATATTTGATTTGTGGTGACCTCATTGTCCCGCTATGAACCTTTATCCAGCTAAACGGTTCTTCAGAAAGAGCATGTTTTGGTTTCCTAGTGTGTGAAATTGTCTGGTTTCCGTTTCATTCTTTTACAATTTGAGTTTTCCGCCAGCTCACCTTCTGCATCCAACATTTTAGGGATGTCCAGGTACTTCTCTGCCACGTCAAAGGCTGTGTTCAGGTTGGTCATGGGGTCATCCTGTCAAAAGCAGATCATAGTGACCGTTAAACTCAGCTTTTAGGTTTAAATTAAAAAAAATAAACTGCTACAAGATTTTCCACATTTTAGGTCAGCAGGCTTTTTCTGAGTTATTGGTGTAGCTTTAGGGAAGTAAGTAAACTCACTCACCTTGCGCAGTTTCCCGTAGTCTATGAGTTCTGGACGGTGTCGATGAATGAGTGCACAGAAGCCCAAGCCGTCCTTCCAGCTGAAAAAGCAGAGTGGAGAAACTTTGGTGAGGAGGAAAGTGGAGAAAAAACATTTTTAAAAAAGTCAGAAATTGCTGCCAATAACTTTCCAAAAACTTGATGTTCTCTTTGTACTGGTGATAAACTTGGCTTTGTCTAGGTGTGTTTAATTCCATCTCTCCCCTAGACAACACGACTAGAGGACATCTTTCTGTTGAACATCCAGTTTGACTCTCAAGTTGAATATTTTTCTAATCAGAGAACAGATCATACCTAATAATGCTAATGAGTCAGGTATCGACTGTTACAATTTTTAAGGAGACTTTTATACTCATGCTCTGATTTCGTCATTTAAGGATGAGCTTAGGGCTTTAGCATTATGCTAAATACTGTGCTGGCATCGCACTTTAGTGTTGGTGGAACTAATGTTTATAATTAGTGCTTTAGAGTTAGCACCACAAACATTTTAGCTAGCGGTGCTCACCACTGCATTTTAGATTTGGAAATATTGGCAACCTTTTAAAATTGTTTCCAAACTGTACAGTTCTTTTCCCCGCGATGGAACTACTTTCTTCCTCAAACACAGAACACATGCGTCGCCTCTGCTCATAATATAGTCACTGATAGCTAAAAGGAGAAAGGCTAAAAAAATAAAATAAAATTGCTATCTTTTCTCATTTTCTCAAAACAAATACAAAACCTGAAAAACTCACAGACATATAATCTTTAAAACTGTTGCATAACTTATACATAATCCAAAATCCATCCTAGGTAGAGCTGGAGCAGCCTGGTGAGCCACAGCTGATCTGATGCTGTTAGCTCGTGCAGCTAACAGCATCTACAACTAATGAAACTATAAAAGATGAATTTACAGACAGTCGGTTTAAAATATCCATATTAAAACTGAATCAAGCAGAAAACTCAGACATCTAACAGGACCCCGTTTGACTTGACATATTTTTAGCTCGACTCTTTTTGGTTCATTGATTAGCATCCTTGCTTCTGAAGGTCAGTCTGTTTAGAAACTGCCTCATCTCAATGTGGAGTTGTGAAAAATTGATGCTTTGTGCTTCAGAGGCAACAAAGACGGGTTATTTACATCCATCGCCTACCATAAAAAGTTTCCATGCTGCATGGGGGAATCAAGGCACAAGGCTACTTCACATGAAGTGCTCCAGTAAAAAATAAAAGCTCTGATCTCATCTGCCTCTCCTCCTGACTGAGATGTAAAGCTATCATCTGTCCCTGAAAGGCCACATCAAAGTCAATCCATTTTTTTTCCTCCCAGCGCTCCGTTTATACCTTCGCTTGAAATGACCTCAGCTCCACCTTTTCGTCTCGCCTCGGCTTTCATCCACATCTGAGCGTGGCAGTGGTCGTCTTTCAATAATTCAACACGGAGGCATTGGGAGCCTTCTGTGAAGCGGACACCGGTCGAACAAGTCCCACCTTCAGATTTGACAGTGCTGTTACTAAAGTAAATATTTAACATTTTTTTGATGCGCAAATTATTTATTCCTGCACTCCCTTTATTTCTCTTCTTCTTTCTTTTTTTATTGACCAGCCTTGTTTAAAGGAACAGGCCTGGTCCTAATTCTTGTTTTCAGTTCTGCTCCGATTAACGGCACACAGCAAAATCATTTCCTTTGAAATCTTGACAGACCAAAAATACTTGAAATTCATAGGCTGAACTATTGTCTCAAATTTTTTAGAAAATAAAAAGGGAATCCATCAAACATGGAGAAGAAAGTGCTCCAATCAGATGATTCTTTTTCATGCCATCCATTCTTTTTCATGCCATCCATAGCCGTGCTGCAATTAACAGTTCTGTTAACAAAATGAGATCTGGGTATTATTTAATCTAGTGCAGAGCGAAACAGCAAAGAAAAATAATGCTGAAAAAACGCCAAAGAACAACTCAAAACCACTGATATTCTGCATAGCTACACTACACACAGACTTGTTAGTCATAGCAACAGATTTACAACAAAGCCACTAATATATCAGGATTCAACACCAAAAAAGACATGCAGACATTTCTCACATAAGAAACAGAACATTCACGTTGTTGTTCTAGATTAGCTGCTGCTGTGGAAGCTAAACTAGCACAGCGGTGGTTGATGAGCTCATTTAGACACCTGCCATGATGACCTGTCAGGGTCGGGATGTAGGTCGCATTTTGTTCTTTTTTTGTAGCTGAACCAAAACACAGAATTCCACAGCACAGCTACATGTTGAGTTTGTCAAAGTCAAGCTAGCATAACTCACCTACTTTCTGCTTCCTCACTATTTTTTTAATTAAGAGTTTTTTCTTGACCTTTTTATCTACTTGTCATAACGTTGACAATAAGTAGCAAAGCACCGAGTTGCCTTGTCTTTTATATGTCATATGTATATTTAAGATTTAGCGCGGTATCTTGACAACTTGACAGCTAAAATTAATGGTAGTTAACGTGGGTGAGCAGTTTTTTGAGGGATCTTGCGTCCGTGATGTCACGCTGCAAAGTGTCTAAACTCACATCACATGTATGTGAACTTGTGGTTTTAATGTTACTAAATGTTTTTAAAAGCGTCAGAGGGGGTTGAATTTTTTTTCCCCATGTGCTGCACATGAACACTAGAAAGGTTGAAGTCTAGGTGTAGAGTTTCAAAGTCCACTGAGGTTATTTTAGGTGAAAAAAAAATGAAAAGATTTTACACTTCTTTCAACATTATTTTTAAAACAACTGGAAATAGTGAAGAGATTAAACAACTCGAAGGACCCCAAACCCACAGTCAACCTTCCAGTAAGTCTGCACAGATAAAGTAAAACATCTACACCCCTGCTGACTCTGTTTCTGGTTTCCTGTGCCTGAATCTCTGCAGGTGAGTTATAGCCTCTTCTGTGTCTCGTTACGTTCCTCCAACTTTACCTGATGTGAAAGTTCTGGATGTTGACGTTCTTGTAGGGCGCAGTTTTCCTCTGGCACCACAGCAGGAGGCCCTCTTTGGCCGACGTCTCTGTGGTTGGGAAGAAGGGATCATTGTGAAGTCGGACCAACCTGCAGCCGACCGACTCGGCTAATCCCCGTTTAGTGCTGGATTAAGTGGAGGTACAGAGAATAGGAAGCATCTGCAATGGCTCAGATGTTTTGTGCTTTTCTGTTACCGTTGGTTACAAAGCTGGGTTTTGTACCGCGCCATTCCCACGCTGTGAAATTAACTGCTCAAAAGAATCTCAGACTAAACAAATTAAGGCTGACCAAATTGGACGATTACTCTATGACGTTCACTGTAAGTTATTAAAGTACTTTTGCTATAATTTACAAAAGGCCTAAAGACCAAGGCATGGAGTCGTTTTCAATAAACAACGAGCAAAATGAGCAACAAACAATGAAAAATGTCCCCCAAACACAACAAAGAGACACAAACGCCTCCATTCATGAAGTAAACCATCACAGTAACGGCTAAGTGGTTTTTCAACATGTCAGAGCAAGAAATATTCTCAGATGCCACAAGCATAACCAGCGTTTTTCAGAAATTAAAAACGCACACACTACCTTCCACAGAAATGTCCTGGATGGCGAAGCGGAGGATAATGGTCCAGATCATTCCCAGGGTCATCTTAGCATTACCGTCTACAATCTCTGAAACACAAAGGAAGCCGTGACAGTTTAGGATCTCCACCTTTATTAATATTATAGGTTGATGATTTGTTTAGATTGTTTCAATATTTGGGTAAAAACCAATCCTTTGCTGTTGAAAAGGAAAAATAAGAAAGGTGAACATTTATTCCATCTGTGAATTTCAAATGTATAAGCTTTAAAATACATATATGTATATTTTTTAAGGAGCAGTATTATGTGTCTTCTAGGCACACAGTACCACTTTGCAGCACAATCAAGTAACTGTTAACTAGGACTTAAAAGGAATTTGACTTTGCAATTTACCGCCTTAAAATTGTGCCTCTGTCTCTTTAAGAAATCCCTCCTCTCCTCCGAAAGTCATCACAACATGGCTCCTCTATGAACCCACCAACATGTTTACCAGTGTTGCATTGAGAAGCATCTCCTATAATGAGCTCAGCAGACGCTCAGGTCCACCAGGTGTTTGCTAATTGCTGCTGGCTAGTCTGAAGGAGCGGGTTGAGGGAGAGGGCTGCTCTGTAAAACGGGAGCTCAGAAACTGCAGCTCTGAGGAGGAGCTGCGTCTCAAAGGCGGAGCTACGTCCACCCAGGCGTTTTGCACGTCTGAATAGTTGGTCGGAATGGAGATTAAAGGACTTCTTGTACATGTATGGAGGAATCAAAGCAACGCTCCAGGTCTATTTTTGATGAGGGAATAACATTATAACATGATGTAAAGCTCAAATGTTTACTTTTACATAATGCTGCCCCTTTAAAACATTTAAAGACACAGTGAATGTTTATGTTTAGCTCCAGGTCACAAATGGGTAATGAACTATGTGAATGTCCTGCAAAGAAAGAGGAAAACGTATTAAACTGAACACTAAAATCTACTTAGACCTAATCAGAAGAAGGTAAAATAAACTGACATTTCAATAAAGCAAATTAGTCTAGCTAAACAATATCACCGATACAGTCACCCTGATGTTTTTAGCCACTTAAATAATTTGCTCAGTCAGGTGACTGCAGGGATAAATTCAGTTTCAGAAGAGGAAACACGCGAAGCTTGGCCTGAGCGCAAAGCTGATGAGATGAACCGCAGCTGGCTGTGAAGGACCGGCCCTCGGTCCAGCCACCTCTGTACTGTCCATAATGAAAATCCCCTTTTACCAGGTCACCCTCTTTTGTCGGCCTCCAGATAATCGTTTGTTTGTCCCGCTAATCCAATCAGGCTTGGAGCACGGTGGCTCAGCCGTGACGGATGAGCCGACTGCGAGATGCCAGTCAGATGTCTGGAGACGTAACGCGCCGTGAAAGGCGGCTCGCGCCGAATTAGCGGGCAGGAAAAGTGAAGCGCGCCGCTTCCCAGTGACACATGCAGATCACGTTCAGATTAACTCAAACGAACATGAGTGACGAGCAGAAATCCACCTGATGGGATTTGAAACTACACCCCTTCTCTGTCTCCATTTCATCCCCCCTGGTCCGTTTGGTGGACCGGAGCTGTCATCTGGTCCCATCCCAGCGCTAAGGCCACAGTGAGAGGGAATGACCAGGAGGATAATCTGTCTGCATCACTCGTCTGGTTTTATTACACTGAAACAACCCACCTCTCTAACTAACTGATCTATACTACTACTAATAATAAAAACCTCCAAGCATCAGTCATCAATCAGTTACAGTGACAATTAACCCCATTTGCAATGTAATTATAAAGTATTTGCCCTCTTAAAGACAAATCATGCTTTAATGTTACAGCTCACAAACACATTTCAAAAGGCAAAAAAAAATACCCTCTTTGATCAAAAACAAATAATATTTAATTAAAAATAATATTTTTCCATCCTCTTGGATGGAATTTTAATCATGGTTAAGTTGGCATTTTGGTAAAAAGGTTGGTCATAAATGAGCATTTTTAACCAAAAAAGAAATTACAGAAAAAACCCTTTAATGTAAAAGTGAAAATTGGTTTCTATTAAAAAACAAAACAAAAAAAATAAATATACAAAAATCGGGCCGTCTGCAACTAATCTATTAATGTTGGTCAACATTAAGGTAACCAATCACCTTAATGTTTGGTCAGTCTTTTCTGACCAACTCCTTCAGCCCTTTCTATTTTAACTTCCTGTTTTACGACGTCTCTTGAAAATCTAACCTTTTTTCTCTTTTTTTTCTTTATATTTATTTTTGCTAAAATCATTTTAAAAGATTCTGTAGGATTTGTTTATACTAGTAGAGTTCATGAACTCTATCATGGAAATGTACTTTCTATTTGAACAAAGTTAAAATCCTGTCTTTTTTACGACGATTATGTGCAACAATTGAAAGTTTTTTGCAAGACCATGTTATAGGAAAAATAAAGCTTTAAAAATATCCAACTTTGACCACTACGGATTGGAAAAAGGTGTCATGGTTTTATACCGCGACAATAACTAAAAACAAAAGTGCTTTAATCCACATTTTTTATTAATGTTTCTGCACAATCTCTTCAGTTATTGGATTCTGCTCATCACTGTGGTTTATACCCGTCATCACACTTTGTATTTCTTAGTTAAATGGACATCTCTGTCCACACTTCACTTATAAAAATCAATTCTTGGCTTGTTGCCTTGTACTTATCTTCCTATGCGTCGCCCAAACTCAGCAGCCACCACATCCGCTGCCCTCCATGTGTTTCACTCAGTCTGTACAGAGGACAACCTTTTCTTACTCTGCACCATTAGACAGGAATCAACTCAAACTGTCTTATCTGACTCAATACGCAGATCAAAAATATTGAAAAAATGACAGCCGGCTTTAGTTTTTGTTTTTAACAGTTTCTTAATAATAACCAAAAGGCATTCAAAATCTGTTACTTGCTAGAAAAAAATACCGTTTCATTTTTCTGATTAAGCGCAGCAGCATGATCAGAAATTGGCATGAAAATGTTTTCTTTCTTGTTATTTTTTTCCACAAAGGCAGGAGGTACTGATACTTTAAATTAAAAGGTGGACTCGGTGCTTGTCCAAGTGTGCCGCCACCCAGTCTGCATCAGAAGCAGATGTCAGGGTTTTCTGGCCTGGTCTTACAAATATTTGAAGGTTTTAATGTGGAAAAGAATTAAATGAAAGAGGAGGATTTTTGATCTTGAAAATGTGTAGTTTGTGTCTGAGTGATGTGAGGCTGTGTGGGCTGGAGCCAAAAAGCTCAGAATAACCTGGAGGAGCTGCAGAGAACCACAGCTCTGGTGGAAGAATCTGATGACAAATATTAGCTCTAGAAATGTGGCTTTTGTGAAAGAGTAGTAAGAAGAACATATGGAAAAAAGCAAAAGAAAGTCCAGTTTGCAGATAAAAAAAACATGTAGGCGATTACGATGAAAATAGATTTATGTTAGAATCTGGCATTAGAGCTGAATCCAGTTAGTCTTTGCCAGGACTTGAAGAATGAATCATTTTCCATCTGTTTCACAATTATGCAGTATTATGAAGTCTGTGTTTGTAACGTACAAAATGTGAATGTGTGCAAGGCGATACTGATTATTTTAAGATTATTCTATTGATTGTTAATAAAACTCAATTAATTAAAAATTAATTCAGTTTTAAATGAATTAATTGTTAATTTTGACAATTTAGCAATTGTCA
The DNA here is from genome assembly GCA_903067075.1 of Micropoecilia bifurca. Classification (NCBI taxonomy): domain Eukaryota; kingdom Metazoa; phylum Chordata; class Actinopteri; order Cyprinodontiformes; family Poeciliidae; genus Micropoecilia; species Micropoecilia bifurca. The sequence continues at coordinate 11,164 of CAEGAF010027902.1, read as the reverse complement.
GAATTGTTTAATTTGATTCTGACAACTGAATTAAACAAATGTGACACTGAGCAGATTTCTAATTAATCACTTAAGACTTTTTATACAATATTAGAAATACAAAATAAAAATGCTAATAACAGCTCAATTCATTTTTTAAAATAGAAAATAAACATATTATTGCCAGATGAAATAGCATTCCTTTAGTGATCCGGGGGAAACCAGACTTGGTGCTTGTGCAGATCTGGTTAGAGCACAGGGTTTCCTCCAGCACATTATCAGCCTGGCGGCCCACCAGGCTTTATTGTGCCCCTGCCAGACTAAGCATTGCTTATTTATTTATTTAAGTCTTTTTTAAATGTTTGGATTTTTGTTTTGTACAGTTTTGTCTTAATTGCTGGATTGTGTTGTACCTTTAGTGAATGGCACGTTTTGCAGTCTGCATACTCCATCAAGCGATTGATCGATTACTAAATTAGTTGACGATTACTTCAATAATTAATTAATCAGGATTAATCATTTCAGCCCTTCACTTAACACCTACGTGTTTGTTAAATCATCACTGACTGATGCAATCACATGCAGACATTCATCTCTTAAGACTTTGGAGCACATGAACAGGACAGCAACTGTCTGCAGTTTTTCATTTAAAATAAAAAAAAAACTCAACCCGATGACATTGAAGCCTGAATTTGTCAGAGGTAAGCAAAGCTGCTTTCCTCAACAATCCCACATGGTCCATGTTCAAGCAACTCAACACATTTTCAGTTCACAGCGGGATTTGATGCTGCAGCATTAATTCCAACCATTCATTAAACTCAAGAAAACAAATCATTTACTCTTTAAAGCTATTTATTTAAATGAGCCCGTGAGAATGTTGCTCACTTGAAGAGAAACGCAAATTCTGTCATTCCCCAAAGTGTGAGAGGACGAGTGCGAGGCTGCGACGGTGGGCGGCGGGAAGAAAGTGCAGCGTTTGTGCAGTTAAAGACTTGCTTAGCCTCTAATGGCAGAAGGATTCACATTATTTGCGCTAAACAACGAGGAGCCTCTGGGCTCCTGAGGGGGATTTGCTGATCCTGAGATCTACTCTAATAAAGTGCAGCGAAAGCAAAAGCGACACCGCCACAAGAGTCTGCAGTTTGCAGTCAGGATCTCATTAAACAGCACAGCAGCCACCAGCACTGCCATGGTAACGAGGGAGAGAGAGGGAACACGGTACAAGACGTTTTGTTGTATTTTTACATCAGAACAGTAGTTGTGGATTTGTTTGGCCTTATTAGTCATTCATGGACAATCTAAGTGAAAACTGTGCAGCCGTGGGGAAATGCACAGGATCTTCATCTTGTTCTCTGCAGCATCGCTTACCTTCTGCTCCGATAGAGACCAGCTTCACTCCTTTGCTGGCGATGAAGTTGAGCGCTTTGTTGACGTTGGAGATCTTGTGGACTCTCATCTTGCCCCTCTCTGGTTTGGCTAAGCGTTCACCTAGAACCAGAAACGCAGCGCTGATGACGACATGGTTCAGCTTTCACAAGCATAACCAGGGAATTGTTGCCGACCTAGTTTTGACTACAGGTGTCTGGCGGTGTTACCAGCTATGCCAACACACTCCTGTTACAAAAGTTTAACCTAGAAATAAGAAAATAGATCGATTTGAAAACACAGCCTTTACAGATGCATCTGGATAAACTGCAATCAAAAATGTTGATTTATGAGAGTCAAAATGTATATATTATGCAGGATATTGCAAAGAGAGCAACATATTCCAAGCTTTTATTGATATTAAGGGCTATGACTAATTATTATTGTAGTAATGAATTATTCTGAATGTTTTCATTTAAACATTTAAGCTAATTTTAGACACTATAAGAAAAATATCACAAAATTTGAATAAAGAATTTTTTTTTTTTTTAAAGAAAATAAAAATTTAATTTCCTGGAGTGTAAAAATGCAGCATTCCTTTTGTGAGTGCTGGATCCATCTGAAACTAAAAAAAACACTGCTAACATCATCAAGTGAAAAGCTCAGCCCTTTCTGCTCGACTGATCAGTTGATAAAGCAAACAAGAGCAGAAACGCATAATAAGAAATGTAAAAAATTCTAAAATGTCAAACTATCCTCGTCCATCTGTCCTGAAGCAGCTGGTGGCAGCACGGTTTGCATCCGGCTAATCCTGTTAGGAACGAGGATCTCTACCTGAAATGACTTCCAGCAGCAGCATGAGCTTCAGCCCGTCCCTAAAGTCCTCCTCGATGTTCTCGATCTGCGTTCCGGCTTTTCTGAGGTGTGAGTTGCACCAAGCTGTAAAAGTCTGGAGAAACAGAAAAGAAGGGAGGAGGAAAAAAGAAAACCCATCAGTACGCTCGTCTGCCACCAGCCAATACGGACTCTGGTCTAGATCAACGAATGGCTTGTTGTAGAGATTTGGGATGTAACTAAGGATTATTTTATTAATCAATTAATCTAATGATTAACTGAATTAAAAATAAAGTGGCACGTTCTACAGATCACTTAAGCCTTTATAAATATCAGAAACACAGTAAAAGATGCAAATAATTCACCTCCTTTTCAAATAAAAAAAATTTCCAAGAATGCAATAGCATTTCTATAGTGGATTTGAACAATGTTAAGCTAAAACATGTTTGCAGATGAATGTACTTTCATCTTAAATACAACAAGTAAATATTTCTTGTGTAGTTTTGGCTTCATTTCAGCACTGAGTATGCAATTTTTCACAAATGGTAAACAATTAATCAATTACAAAATTAGTTGACAATTATTTCAATAGTTAATCACAATTGATCCGATTAATCATTTCAGCCCTCATAGAGATCGTATATTTTAGGGCTAAAACGATTCCTCGAGTTTTTCTAGTACCTCAATTATTAAAATTCCTCAAGGAAAATTTATTTGTCTTGAAGTTTTGTTAAATTATGTTTTATTATTTAGCACACCATGTTACGGTTGGGTCATTATTTGTTTTGGGCAGCACTCTCACTTCCGTCTATGAGTTGTTCTAAATGCTAGCAGTATTATGTTACATTTTCCAGGTTTTTATGTTTTTCAGGAGACTGATCAGCATCTTTAAATGGACTGGAGCGATACTTATTGTACGGCAGCCTTTCTCCTCTTGGAACTGCGTGGTTATTGTTTGAAAGCCAACGGTGGGAAAAGAGAGAGATATTTCTCGAGTACTCGATTAATAATAAAAATAATAGAGTACTAGATTACTAAAATATTCTTTTACAACAACCCTATATTTCAGTAGCAGTTCGTTATAGCACTCTTATAGAATTTTGCAAGACCCCACCAAGCTTAAATTCCGCCATTTATTTTTTTGTATTTGATCAACTCATTGTGTGGTAGGAAGCAGGTGTAGCGAGTTGCGGCTCCACTCTGAAAACATCTGCAGCGGTGTCTGCGCTGCCCAATGACCTGGCACGATGAGCGCCGGCCCTGCTGCGAACGCCTCTTTATGAGTCCCTACGTTAATTACACCCTGAGTTTAAAAGACCAGGCCGCATGTTTCCAGTGGGGAGCTGGAGGAGCGGAGCCAGGCGGACATGAAAGGCGGACACTGTCTCTCTGAGAGGCCTGCTGCCTTCCACGGTCGGTCGACGAAAGGCCACTTTAAAAAAGCCACCGGAGAACAAGTTCCGCCATGAGATCACAGTTAAAGACGGAGAGCGGTGAGGTTCGTGTGGCCATCAGTGAACTCAACTGGGGAAGAGCTGGGTTTCAGATGTGTGCAAGCCTTGTGGATTTTTTTTGGGGGGGGAGGATGTGAGGGATTTTTACCAGTGAAAACTCTTGAGGAAACTCTCTGGTTACTACGCAGGATCAGAGGGGGAGGGCAGATGCGTTATCTTCGAGCTGACAGAAATAGAGCAGCGCTGGAGAGTTTTCTGCAAACACAAACACACCCTGCTTATGATTTAAGTCAGGCTCCAATGGGAAAAGAGGTACTCAATCAATAGCCTATTTGAAGCGTGCCAATTATGTTAAACTATTAAAGCAGAGCCGTGGCATCAGCAGTTAGCATAAATACTCCAGGATAATCTAATCAAAGTATTGAAATGGAGCTGACCGCTGGTCATAAAAGGTCAGATTCACGATTAAATTTCTCTTGATCAGCATGGATCTATTGCTTCACTGAGTACACGAAGCATTCCATATCATTGAGAACATCATCTACCCAATCATCTACCCACATTTACTGGCACCCCTGGTAAGGATGTAAAGAAACCTCATGCCAACTGTTAAGTACAGTAGAGAATCTGTGGACCTGTGGGTGTTGATTTGTGTTGCGAGGTGTATGGGGGGCAACTGACTTTTTCCTGGGGTCACCAAGCGAGAGACAATCCATCACAGGGCAGCACAGAGACGCTCCGTACCAACAGCAACGCATAAACATGTTTTTAGACTTTAGCAAGGTCACATTGAGACGGGGAATGTGACCGTACTTTCTCAATGACGTTTGCCATTGATTCCGTGTGCAATGCCACTTGATTCTCATCTCGCTTCAGTGCTCAATCTGGGATTCCTCTCATTGAGCTAAATTTCATTTTGGCCCACCAGAGAACAGAATAGAGTTGTGAACGATGACATTGAGTTGTTGCACAGATCGGCACTTCTCTCTTCACAGTTGAGGACAGTTGTCTACAGCACACTCAATTTTCAATAAGCTTCAAAGCATAGCTTCCTTTCCTTCACAATTGGGCTAGCATATTTCAAACATCACCACCAGATGCTAGAGATCGGGTGAAATCAGTTCCAAATGCTTCCAGCAACCAACTGTTTCTCAACAGCCAATATAGTCAAGATCCTCTGTACGAAGCAAAGAACCAGGAAAAAACACTTTTGGTCCTTGAAAAGGTTCATGTGGCTGAAACCTTTGAAATACCAGAATACAATAATCAAAAATCTGGTAGATTTTGTCACAAAACTAAAAAAAAAATCGGGTATTTCAACAATGATCCAAAGCATAAAGACAAAACCTGTGGGACGAACTGAAGACAGAAGAACGGGGACAATTCAGAGAAAGTACAAAGAGAAGGGATGGCCACAAGTGATTTAATTAAGATATATTAATATGGGATTTTTATTAATAAATGTCCTCAAATCAAATGTTGGACAATTAAAAAAATGTTTGAGTTTATGTCCCGCTGCATTAAAAGCTCATTTTACAAGTCTCTACCAGGACACTCGCATATCTGCGCTGTAATTTATTCAAATGCATCATATGCAAAAGCTAACCTGCTTCATATCAAAAGATACTGTGATCTTTAATGAGACCAGACAGAAGAAAATTACTCAAGGCTCTGAGTCACAGCTAGCAAAGAACATAAGCACTGAGAAAACGAGTAAAAGTTCACAGAAGGAATGTTAGCTCGTTAAATGTGCTGAAAGGAGGAGTTTAGCTTCTCTCAGGCAGGACGACAGGCCTCCTCTCCTGAAGAATCAGCCACCGCTCCTGCAGTTCCTCCAGCTCTCTAGGTCACTGTGGAGCTTGGCAGCAGCACACGGTCCAGGTTGCCAGCCACCTGCAGCGTCACATGACACCCCGGACACTAAGGCCTGCAGTCCTTCAGGTGTTTTGCACTTCTCTCATGATGAGGACACGATTCTGAGTCACTGCTCTGCCAATCAATGTGAAAAGTGTTCCTCTAAAACAAGAGTTAAAGGTGACCTATTATGCTTCCTTGAACAGGTTAGGATAGGCCTGTGGGCTATTCAAAACATGTCCATTACATTTTTTTTTTGTGCAGAAAATAATTTTAGATGATGAGATTTTAAAACCACTGCAAACAGATACACAATCTTTGAAAAGCAAAGGTGGATCCTCCTGCACAGGTATAAAAAAATGCAGAGAGTGGTTTGTGGGCAGTAAGTCAACAACAAAACCCTTGTCTTTTCCAGCAGCCATTGTACAGCGCATACACCAATACCCAAGATTTGCTTGGGTTGCTAGGTGACAGGCTAGGCTTCACTGGCATTGCTAGATGAAGGGCAGTGTCTGCAGATTAGATCCGTTTTTGAAACAGTTTATTTTCCTAACATGAATAAACATGAACTTTATTGATAAAAAGCATCTGTGTGTTTATTTTTTTAAGCACTTAGGCTGTTTTGAGAAACAGCAGACACCCAAATGGAAGTACAAAAACATGCAAGCAACAATGTTAACTCTGTCCTGAATCTTAAACTCTATGACAAAAGTTTAATAATGAATGGTTTTAAGTCATCCTTATTTGAAACTAGTTTAAATAAAAACACAAAGCAAGCAGTCTGCTTGTACCCACCAACCCAGGCTCAGTTTTACCATAACAACAGCCCTGTGCCTCTGTTACATTAAGCAGGAGTTTTATCTGTGTGGCTGGTCTGAAACAGAAAACAGCATTTTTGCAGCAAATCTTGCTACTTGATATAATAAACCCTGACAATCCTGTGCAGTTTTTGTCCCAGATTGCTGTAGGGTGGCTTAGCAAGAGATCATCAAAACGGAAGATCATTAGCTGCTGTAGCAGACCGTAACAGTGCAGCCCCCTGAGAGCTGCGTTTTCATTAGCCGTACAAGGGGCCTGGATGTACTAAGCAGAAGAAGTTGCAGGGGGATTCTCCTCGTTGTGAGTCTTGATGTGTGGAGATAAAACAACACACAACATGAGGCATCTCACATTCCAGCGCATTGCCCCTTACCTGGGGGACACAAAGTCCAAGTCAACGGCTGGCTCTCGCCCTTTCTAAAGATATTTAACGGAAGAGGATCCTTTGAGTTCTTACTTCCTTCCCTCCTTCCTTCCTTCCTTCCCTTATTAGAAACCACAGAACATTCTTCGGTGTAGAGTTTGCTACTGTGGGAAGAAGACTGAAAGTTGACTTTTTTAGTATCATTAAATATGTAGAAAATGATTTAAAGGAACCCAGATTTTTTACAAAGACATAAAGGTTCTTGATTTGGAAGATTAAACAGAGAAAGATCATCCAGTATTTTAATTCTGCAAAGCCATGTAGTTTCAGAAAGTAGTTATAAGAAAAAAATATCAGTACTGATATCAATTAACGGCCAAATGAGTTTTAGTATATCTGCATATTGGATATCGACCAAAAATACAGTATTGTACATCCCTAAAAGCTGGCGAAATGATTTCCAAATGCAAAAACATCATGGTCAACAATGATAAACATCCAAAATACCAGCGAAAAATGACAAATAGTTGTTCAGCAATCATAGGAAAGAAATGCTACTGATTATTGAGAAGCATAAAATAATTTTCTACTTGGAAGTTTTAATTAAAAACTGATTTTTGTTTTTTCTTCAAAACTGATAAGCTCTCCACAATGTTTTACAATAGATGCCTCGCAGAAACAAGCTTCTTGGTTGAATAATTTTAAGCCTAAATCAGCGATTGGTATGAATAACTGTGAGTCGAACTGTATGTGGAAATAATAATACTTCACCAACTGTACAGCAAGACTGGGGGTGAGCAGAGCCATTAGTTTCTAATGTGTTTCTTTCTGTGATGATCGGTGTCACTGGTTCAGCAGCAGGATGCCAATGAAAGCCGATCACATCAATAGGCCTGAAAACACACGTGTGCGTATGAATGGACGCGCCTTAAAACACCAAACTGTTTGATGTATGGATGATGGACGCAGCAGCGTTGGTGCAGCCTGTGAACTCCGTGTGTGACTGTGTTGTCCTGGTAGTGTGTGTCGGTACAGCGTGTGCTGTGAATGTCGGAGCTGCTAGCATGTCCTGCAGGCTGCTCGCTGCCTGAAAACAAAGCTTAAATGTTACAGCTTACACACGATCTGTTCCTGCTCCAGCCGTGTGCCATGTGATTGAACGAAGCAAAAGCAGGACAGCTGCTTCTCTGTGGGAAGAACTGAAGGATCGTATATTTTCATGGTCTCTTTCCCCCCTCGTCTCCTCTCTCTCTCTCTTTTTTTCTTGCCTGCCTCCTCTTTTTCTCTGGTCTCAACCTCCCAGAACAGAGGCAGGCTATAAAAACAACAGGGGTGAAGAGAGGAAGGAACCTGCTCAGCATCAACTTTCAGGAAAGTTGTCCATCAGCGTCATTAAATTCAATAGCCATTTTTTTTTTCATAGCAACTAAATGAGGCTACAGCTGGTCTCACTGCTCCAGCCGCAGGAACATTACTGTTAATTAAAGAGAAAGTAGGATCGCAATAAATTGAATAAGATGCATCTTATTTGAAGCACTAAGGCAGCTACACGATTCTTCTTATTTCATTCAGTTTACACTCAACCAAAATTCAACCATGAATCACCTGAATATATTTGATTTCATGGCTGCAGACTACCAGAAAAAGTGGAGTCATCAACTTTCACTATCTGACAGTGAAAGTTGAAGTTCACTAAGCAGACAGAAATAGTGCATTTCTGTCTGCTTAAAAAGACAAAACAAATACCCGTAGATGTTGAAGTCTGCAGTGTCAGTTTAATCACTGTATTGCAGAACAGCCTGCAGTTTTAATAACAAGAATTTTATCTCCAAGCATCGACTCCAAAACCTTTGTGTTAACTCCCAATATCTTGTTATGGTTAAAAACAAAACGGCTAGTTGCTCCAGTGATTTATTTCCAATTTTTGCTCTGCTTGTAACTCATGTTCGACTCCAGCCGATTCTTCAGCAGGAAGACTGCACAGCTCCAGTATCATGGAGAAAGTGGAACGCGCTGAGTGTCCTTGAGATGGGTAAACACTGACGAGGCCACGGCGAAGAGAGATACGGCTTAAACCTTCAGTGACATTAAGCAACACGTGGAACGGGGGGAAAAAAAAGACCTGAAACGAAGTCGACCTGAAACCATTTCACACAAATAGTTTTGACTTTCATTTGACTGCATTAGTTTATAGATAATGAAGTGCTGCTAAATGCTAACCTTGTTGTTGATTGCTACCCACAGAGAGCCCCACCCAGTAGTTTGAAGTGATCTGGTGTTTAAATCCTACTATTTCAGGACGGTCAGCGCTGTACTGTGATTCCTGTATCAGCTTCATTCGTAGCTGTGATGCAATAAAATAAAAAGCTAGCATTTGATCATGTAAAATACAAAGATTTTTACCAGAGGATAGAATCCTCTTAAAATGTACTTTAAGGTACAATTCAATTCATATGAAAAGTTTCTATTTGAACCATTTGTAGTCATTAGGGATGTATTAATATTTTAGTCGGTTGGTTTTATCACGTGATTTTGCCTCTAAAAGTAAGTCTAAGCTTTTATTGTGAGCTGTTCACCCAATATGATGGTGTGTGTTTTAAGCTCGACTCTCTGTATTTATGGTTATTTAGAATAACTACATGACTGGCTGACGTGAAGAAAACCCACTACTTTTAAATATTTTGTGATGTGATACATTTGGTGCTCTTTAGAAAAATAGAAAACATGACAAAGTGTCACAAAACATGAAAATTTCACAAGTAGCTTGGAGTTTGTTTTTTTTTCTAAAATAGCGCTATGCTAAGGAGTCATTTTACCATTTTCTAATTACTCTAGACTTTCTGACCATCTGTAGTTCAAAAATAATAATTGCTGTAAACATCCAAGTTCTTTTCTAGATGTACATAATTCTTTATAAAATGTTATTCCTGAAAGTTGTTACTTTTTCAACAAAAAAATATATATAACTGTTCTTGTAAAGAGTTTCTAATGCCGTCATGTAGACATGACATGTCTACATGTCATGTCACAGACATGTCATGTAGACATCATGTAGACCGCTAGCAACACTAACTTCCATTCTCCTCAAAGCTTCTTATCGGTGAAAAACTAAAGTTTTAAAGTATTCAGTGACTCTGAAGCAACAACTAGAACAGAAATTTATGAATATAACTTAATATTTGTGATATCCTTCTCTTCCATTTGCAAACACAAAGATGTCTATTTTAAGTGCTTTTTGTCATAGGGAGCATAAAAGCTACAATACACTGACAATCCAGACTGGAATGTTGTACAAAATAAATATAGCTGGTTGAAAAAAAAAGCTTCTCATTTGTGAAAATGTTTATTTTGTTTGCAAAAAAATAAAAATAAAAAAAGAAGCTAATTGAAGTACTGCTAAAACTTCATCTCATTATTATTATAATATAGTTATAACTCAAGACTGTATTGCCTCATCTTATTGTTTCTATACCTGTTGCCAGTTTAAGAGAAAAACATTCAAAAAGGTCAAATTAATCTTAACTGTTACCATAGTTACGTATATCCCTCATTGTGTTGAACTTCACATAAATCTTGTCGATAAGCTGTAAAGTCTTGTGACACATTTCCTCTTGATGGACTTTCCTGATTACACACAAAGAAAAATAATTTACTAATCAATTAATCTAAAACCTATTTTTGTGATATCATTTTTAATGTGCAGATGAACTCCCTGCCTCCCACCTGTCTCTCTTCTCCAGCCTCTTTCCCCTCGCTGCCTCCCTCTCCACTAATCAGCCTCAGTTAGGAAAATATTTCCTGCCTCTCTGCCAGTTCCATATTAGTACAATCCTTTACAGGAAAAGAGAAAAAAAAAGGCCCAGCTCCTGAGTCCAAGCCCTGCCAATATCCAAACACAACAGCAGGCAGGCGAGTTCAGGCAGGAGAGGCAGAGGCAGAGGCAGAAACAGAGGCAGAGGCAGAAACAGAGGCAGAGGCAGAGGCAGAGTTTCTGACACAGGAAGGAGGTTTTCAGCACTGCAGTCAGTTTCTCAAGCCTGAGCTTTCCAACTTAGAGCCTCCCAAGGTGCATGGAAGCCTCGGCGAAACTGCTAAAGCAACGTCTAGGAAAATATTATTTTATTGTTCTGGCCAAAATGCTCGACTAAAACATTTCAATGGGATGCGACGCCTCTAATGCCTGGGTGCTCTTTATTTTTATAATCTAGTCCACAGCTACAAAAACAACATCACTGCCCACAACTGGAGCCGTAAAAAAAAAAAGCGCGAACAGTTGAGAAGAGCTGAAAATCAACTGCACTTCTGTGCATCCCAAAGAGGTAAAGTATCCCGTTCCCTCTCCTGTTAAGTCTATTTATGCTGCCTCAATTTCACTCAGGGGTGTGTGTGTGTGTGTGTGTGTGTGTGTGTGTGTGTGTGTGTGTGTGTGTGTGTGTGTGTGTGTGTGTTTGCACAGGTGAATTAACGGGACATTTCGCCTGTATACACGCCACAC
>CAEGAF010027901.1:0-13601 GCA_903067075.1 Micropoecilia bifurca | reverse complement strand
CCCTGAACGGCCCCTGAACCGGCCCCTGAACGGCCCCTGAACCGGCCCCTGAACGGCCCCTGAACCGGCCCCTGAACGGCCCCTGAACCGGCCCCTGAACCGGCCCCTGAACCGGCCCCTGAACGGCCCCTGAACGGCCCCTGAACGGCTCCTGAACCGGCCCCTGAACCGGCCCCTGAACCGGCCCAGGCCCCTGAACCGGCCCCTGAACGGCCCCTGAACCGGCCCCTGAACCGGCCCCTGAACGGCCCCTGAACCGGCCCAGGCCCCTGAATGGCCCCTGAACCGGTTCCTGAACTGGCTCCTAGTTTAAAGCAGCAGGAAACATCACATGATTTATAGAACCAGTAAGAGCAGAAAACCAACATCTTACCATTTATTTCTGTCTGGTTTTAGTTCAGATGTCGATTTGAAATGAGACTAATTTCCAACAAACTTTTCAGTAAGAAAAATTCTTTAATATTGACTTCAAAAGAGATTCTGATTCTGTTGCCATTGGAAATTTAAAAGTGTCTTGTGGAAAAATATTTGTAACAGTTTTTTATATAAAAATAAATATTGAGGAATTATTGAAACAAGTTTCTACATTGGAAGTTAGTTTTGTTTTATTTCAAGTGTAATAATTTATCTGAACTAGAAACAAGAGAGAAAAACTGAGTAAGGTTTTGTGTTTTGCAGTGTAAATGCTGGTTTCCTCTACCAGGTTTGTTGTTTTGGATGGACTCCAGACTTTTAGCTCCGGTTTGTTACTTTTGCTCAGTAAATCGTCTGAGATGTTCAAACACAACAGAGTCTTAGAACTGATCTTCTGAAAAAACACTTTTCCAAGCAAACATCGATAAAAAACAGCTTTTCCCCAAACCAATCGTCTGTATTGATGCAGCTCCATCATCTAATGTTCTATGTATTTCCTGATGCTGTTACAGTCGATGAAAAGAGCATCCAGTGAAAATCAGCTTTTTCCAGTTGCTCAATCCCAGAATAACGAGAAACTGAATGTTTGTTATCATTGTTTTTCGTTTACTTTTCAGATTTAGATGTTTACAGTATGAAGCCATATCTCAGTGTCTGCATGAGCTGAAATGCCACTTACAGAGGAAGAACCCAAAGCAACATAAAACCTCAGTTACAGTCTAAGGAAAACGGAGGAAACATGCTGGTCTGACAACATTCTCCTAACTGTGAGGTAAAGAAGTGGCAGCATCATGGTGTGTGAAGGCTTTACTGCAGCTGATGCCATCAGATTACGGAGGATTAAAAGACCAAATGTTTGACCCAAGGCCGTCCGACTCAGAGAATGGAGGTAAACTGTTGAATCTGATGATGAAATTTTCTTCCTCAGTATTGTCACATTTTAAAAATCGTCTGACTTTGATCAGATTTAATGTGAAAAAGTAAAAAATTGTTTTAATACAGTTTATGTAGCAATCTGTTTACAGCTGTGTAATTGTTTTATAAGGTTTGTACCCTCAAAAAAGTGAAACATGGCCGTTGTTCACATTGTGTTAATATTTCATTTCAAATTAACACATAAAAATTGTTGTGTTTAATCAATTAGTAAAGATAAAATGATTTAGTCGTATGTTAACCTAAATAAATTATTTTGTTTTGTGTGAACACAACACAATGTAGTTAAGTGAATTAGCTCACAAATGCCTCTCTTGGCCATAAGGGGGCAGTAATGCATCAATAAAACTGCAGGAATAGAAAAACCAGTTTAAACCGGATTAGTCTGGATGTTCATCTGAAGACAAGTCGCCACTTTCCGAGTTTGAAGTCCGTTTCCCCGAATTTACGTTGGCAAGCCAACTTTTCTCAAAGTTGTATCAGATAAAAATTATTTTTTTCTATCAGTTTGCTGTTATTATTGTTTATGGATAATGTACTTTAAAATATGCGATAGAAGGGGGGGAGACAGGAACAGTTTTAACGGCTCAAATTCAACCCGGTAGGCTAGAGGAAGAAATGATTTCACATATATGCAAAAGGCTAAAATTAGCTCGAACTGATTAAAAAAATAATCTGATGAATTTAGAAAAATCCTGAACTTGAACTAAACCTTGAAATAAACTTTGCTTTATGTAAACTCTCCACTGGGAAAATAACACATGAACTATTTCTGATTATTTAGATCTGATCAGGTGAAGCACATTATATTCAGGTTTAGGGTTAACAGTTGTTTTAAACGATCATAGCTTTTTCAAAATAAAAGTTTGTGCCTGTTTAATAGATATCCTCCTAGATGGTTAATGGGTTCAGGTGGAGTTTCCTCCTGTTTGACTGGAGATTTGAAAACGCCTGCAGAAAGGATTCATTCCTCTGCAGCCGTTGCAGGCTGGGCCCTTTCTGAGGATTAAGGTAAATACGTCTCAGTGTTTGTGGACTAATGCATATGATGTTACGGTGAATAATCCTAGGGGCAAAATTTGGTTTAGAACTGGATTTAAATGGTTTCAGCTGCCAGGAATCAACATGACAGGAGCAAATAACCAGTGAAGACTTGGGAAGAGATCTTTACACGTCCGAGTTAATCCTCAGTCTGATTAGTTTCATGTTGTCTCAGGAGATTAATGCCATTTTATGTAGAACATGGCAACACACAGCTGGTGGTTATAAACTTTTAATTTTAATTTTGAGCGACTCAAACAGGAAGTATGTAATGTGTTTGTGATGACATAGTTAACAAGTCCTTTACTTTATCAGGCTCTCTGCAGGGTTTCCAAATGCTGAATTTATGAATTATTGTAATGATTATAATTAGACAGATTAAAGTTATAACCATAGTGGTTTCATGAGTTGGTTCAAAGCTTCTGGAGTATTTATAAATGGTGAAGTTTATGGTTTTCTCATCCTCAATAAACAAATGTAAAATGTTGTATGTTCTGTGTTGAAATTCAAACTTTGCCTGCATGTAATAATTTCTACACAACAGTGTCGACCATATCAAGTCTTTTTATAACCCTCCATCTGTAGCATGGAAGAAAGAAAGTATAATTCCATCAAAATCCCTTCCTTATTAATTGTATGTATTTTTATTTTCTTAATTTTATCGACTTTCAATTTTATATTAAAGTTATTACAAAATCTATGTTATCATCATGAGAAACTTTAGTTTATGTATTTTATTTTTGCGATGTAAGCCCAGTAGGTGGCGGTAAATGCACCTTAAGCTGGTTTGTCATCCGCCAATAAAATACAAAAGAAGAAGATGAGCATGTGACGTCACTTCCTCTTTCACCAGCGCGTTTGTGGCTGTTTCATTAAGGTGAGTTTCTCAGGGAGTTGTGTTGACCTAAAAGTTGCTGTAGAGGTCAAAATGTTTTTAGCGTGTTTGTATTTTATACATATGTCAGCAGAAGATGGATGTTTTAGGCCTTAATGCTGCAGCACCTGTGTGAACAACTGACTGGTTTTATGTGGTTCCTTTGGGCCGACAGGTGAACTGGAGTCACCTGGATGTTCTTGAACTGTTCAGTTTCATTCAGGTCTGTTGTTACTCATCTGAGTTTTCTGTTGAGCTTTCTTGGTCATTTTTGAAGTTTTATTTATTTTAAATGAACAATATTCAAGGACTTATGCGTTTCAACTGTTAATCACAAACATCAGATGATGGTGTGTGTTTTTTTTTCTTCTTTATTCTTAATTTTGTCTTTATTTAAAATATGTAAAATGACCCCTGACCTTTCAGGGCTGTGATGTTGCAGTTTTGAAATGTCTTCTAGACCTGAGTAACAATAAATGCAGTGAGCATTACGCCAAACTAATTCCCAAGCTATGAGAGTTTTTCTTTTCTTTTTTAACAGTGTTATTCTCTCTATTGTATATCAACAGTAACTATTTCATAAATTAGTTTCAATGTTTTGTTGTAAAACCGTTTCCAAATGAATACATTGTCAATAAAAAAGCCAATTAAACCAACAGAAACAGAAAACAAAGCACCATAAGTTTATTTTTTCCCAGTAGAGGATTAAATTTGCTAATAAATCCCAACAACATTCTTCAGATCATTACAGTGAAGTTTTGCTCAGCTTTGAATCTCCAAAATATTATCTGACAACAAGGCTACACTTTTATTTCTCCACTATAACTGGTTCGTTTTTATCTTCTGTGTATTTCCAGTTTCCTGCAGCTCCGCCTAATAAAACCTCACAGTTCATGACTTTTCCTAATAGAATGTCTGCTGTACAAAATAAAGTAATTATAATAATTAGAACCAAACCCGCCCAGGAGCCATTTTTACCCCTATAGACAATCATGTTGCACATTATATTGGTGTAACAGCCTCAGCAGTTGCCGGGTAACGGCTTGTAGTTTAAATGCCTAAAACGAAGGATGTAAAGGCTTCTGTGAATAAAGTGTGTTCATGTTCACAGATTCCTTCTTCTTTTGTGTTTAACTGAAACATTTTAGATCTTCAAACAAGTCTGAATATTCAGTAAAGATAACCTGAATAAATAGAAAAGGCTGTTTTCAAAGGTGATATTGTCTTTTATTGATTTTAGAAATTCTTGACCCTCAATCTATTTACATTGCTGTTGTTTATATATATAAGACTTCCTGGATAAATGTCCTGTATTTGTCAGACTGCTGGTTGTAGTGTTTGCTGTCATCTTGGCTCTGGATTGGTTCTAATCCAGTTTTTATGATCCATAATCTTCACAGATTTCAGTTTTTCATTCAGCATTTTCAGGTCAGATCAGCAGAAAGTCGCCCAACTGAGAATCTTTCACACCTTAGTTTAACTTAACCACGGCGACAGAGAGCAGGCGTGAGACCAGCAGGCCATGAGGTAACGAAGCTGACCACTGACCAACCACACCATGATGACCTTTGACCCCAGTAGTGTAAGGTTATCCTCAGGCTCCACAGACTCATTTTTAAATGACTTCTCATTCTCTCTGAGGTAGAAAACACTCTTTTATTTTTTAACTGTTGTGGTAAAATATCCTGACTGTCCTCCATCTCTAAGTTTGACCCCTAATTCTACTGGGAATCAAGATGGACTGAAAGCTTCACCTTTGACCTTCAGCGCTGTTTGTCCTCAGGCCTGAAATATTACAGACACTATTGATCTTTAAATATTTATCAACAGTCATCTTTTAACATTCCAACATTTAATTCTTCATTTGGATTCTCATCTGACATTTGAAAATCACATTAAGCTTCTGTTTAAAATCTGTTTCTTTCATCTCCAATATTCGTCCATCTGTCTCTTTCTCTGATGCCGAAACTCTCGTCCTCGTCTTTGTCTCCTCCAGGCTCCACTACTGGATCTCTCTGTTGGAATCCATAGAAACACCTTCAGAAGCTTCAATACATTCAAAACAGCCTGGATTCTATTGAGGCCCGTAAATCTGACCATGTTACTCCTTTTCTGCAGGACCTTCATTGGCTTCCTGTTACCTACAGAATTCAGTACCAAATCGCTCTCATCACCCATCAGTATTTAAACAGAACCAGATTATCTGAAGGACCTTCTCATTCCACATCCATCCACCAGATGATCTGCAGCTTCCTCCACCTTCCTGGATCCAGATTAAGGACCATCGGAGATTCGCTGTGGCCCTCTGGTCTCTGGATGTCTCTGATTATTTGAGATCTCCTCAACCACTGGTTGACTTTAAAAGAGGCTTAAACACTTTTCTATTTAAGCCTCTTCTGCCTCCACATGATTTTGATGATTTTATCTATGATTTTAGTTGCACTGTGTAGCACGATGAGATTTTTGCTAATGAAAAGTACGGTACAAATTAAATTATTATCTAATGGCTGCTTTAGATTATTTTGAAAAATGACCAAATGAAACATTCATGCTCTGATATTAAAAACTGTTGAGTTTCCGCTCTCTTGTCTTTGTATTAACTTCTGTTTTCATTCCCACCATCAAACTTGCAGCGTTTTGGTCTCATCTGATCAGAGCAACTTTCCCATGTTTTTATGTCTCCTATGCAGCTTGTTGTGGGAATTAATTAAAACTTATTGTGGTTTTAATAGTTACATTTATTTCACTAAACACTTTTATTTCTACTAAGCTGTACTTTTTATTTTTATTTGAATAATTTTATTAAGTATTATGACTTTTACTAGATTAAAATTTCTGGATTGTCTACCAACTGTGAGTAACTTCAGGGAATGAAGAGCAAATTTGATTTAACCAAAAATACACCACACACACACACCTGTAGTTTTATTATCCTTTAATAAGCTTTATATTAAAATAAATACATTTCGGAAGGAAAAATTCCCAAATAATTTAATATTTTTGTCCATTTGATAATTTTTAAATATTAAATCTTCTGATAAACTACTTCTTTACTTTTACTTTTTGAACAGCTAAAGTAAGGTGTGTGCATGTACATGTGTAGTCCTGCACCTGGATCTTTTTCAAACAAATACTACATTGTGGGAACTGACTACTCCTTATGGGGCCCAAAGTGTGTGTGTGTGTGTGTGTGTGTGTGTGTGTAAAGCAATGGATACTTTTCCTTTCACTTCAAATTAAGCTCCACTTTGTCAGAAAAAATCCCATTAAAATACTGTAAGTTCTGGTTATAGCTGCTATTTTTCCTAGACTTATGAATTACACTGTAACTAATTAGAAAGCTGGTTTCAGGAAACATATGGTCCAAGCCTCTATGTGCTAAAATATGCACATCAAATACACACCACAAAACACTGAGCTGCTGAACAAACATGCAGAAAGTCTGCAGGAACTCGTCTGTTCCCATCAGACTGACCAGGTGACCTTTAGATAAGGCAGAGGTCAAACGACCCGGGTCAACTTTCTTCAGTCTGATTAACTGAACAGGAATCATAACTGAGCTGATGAAAGGCGTGTTTCTAGTTTAGCTCTGAACGGCTTCATCTCTATTGCAGATCACTGTGGGCGGGACCAGCTGTTCATCATCTGAAGCTGCAGCAACGCCAAACACACAACTTCCTGTCAGGCTGACAGACAGACTTGTGAATGAAGAGGAGAGTTTATACTGACTAACAGAGGTGAGGACGTCCTTTAGCTGCAGTTTAAACAGGGCTACTGAACTTTGCACCAAACACAGGATAAAATCCATCTGCCTGTTACTAAGATAACGTACTGAAACCTTCAGCTTTAATGGCATCGGATACAGTTTGTGGTGAGCTATGTGTTTTATGAAAAGTATTTCCCTCTGACTAAATGGTCCTGAATCATAAAACTCATCTGAGCAGCAGATATTTGACTGATGTAAAAGATTTTGTGACGCATCATTTGTAGAAACATTTGAGTCAATTAGCTGCTGGAAAAGCATTTTATCCAGCTAAATAGAGAAGCAGATGCTTCATGAAGTTATTGGTGTTTGGAAATAATTTGAATGTAATTGACTCATCACCGTAGCAACCCATGATCATAATGATGTTGCTCACTTGGAGAACGGAGCTGCAACTTTAACAAAAGTCTGTTCAATTTGTTATATACAATCGAATGAAGTTTGCCAAACCTGTTTTATTTGCTTTATATCACATAAACTTTGTAAATGTAGCATGTAATCGGATTGATTAACAGATTTGTTGTTTTTTAGTTGCTGACTCTTCATCATTTATTTCCTTCCCTTCACAGAACTTTTTCAATATCCACTTCCATCACGACGACATTCAGCTCTATTTTTCTGATTTGAAATCTTTATGTACATATTTACTTATTTATAAACAGTTTTTTTAATGTCACATTAGTAACATCAGTTATTATGTATCTTCACTTTAACTCATCATTTTTCACCTTGGTCACTGCCTCCTTACCTACATTGATTTATATATTTCTCTTTTATTTTCCTCAAAATCCTCAGATGGTTTAAAACTGAAGTTTCCAAATCGCTTGTGTCCTTCAGCAGCTGCTTCTGGTTAAATGTAAATTCCTCTGCACATTTTCAAAGCCATCCAGATCCTGGCTCCTCCTGCCAAATCTACGGTTCCCTTCGGTCGTCCAGCTGTCTGCAGCTTCTCCTGCCAGACAGCCGCAATATTTACTCTGTTTTGATCAAAATGCAAACATTTCTTGTTGAATAAATCAAGATTTTGGAGCTTAAACAAAGTATTACTTTATGGGTTGACTACCTTATCTACCTTATCTTATGTGTTTTGAGTTATCTCAAAACACATTTTCACTTGGACATATTTGCTTTTGTTTGGTTGAATGGTACAAGAAAGCATGGCATATACACAGATTGAAATAGCTGTGAAATGATTTCTCATGTCCAAACATTTTTTGGTTCTACATGAGAAAGTTAAATACTGCATTTTAATTTTGATGTTCAGTTTTTATATCCAATATTTGATATAAAGTAGAATAAAATTCATCTTTTCAATCAGATTTGAAACGATAACCAGAACAAAAACTGATTTAAAAAAAAGGAAAACAGAAAAACTGTCAGAGGAAAAAAGTAAAGGTAAGTAAAAGTAGCAAACTGGATCATATCAACAGGATATGAAGAAAAGTTTGAGCAAGCTGTTAAAAATAGTTTAACATAAAAAAGAAAATGAATCGTCATGATGTTCGTTCTTCCAGGATCGGTTCTGTCTGTCTGCGTCGGATCCGTCAGATTTAATCGTAAGCAGAAAGTTTCTCTGTATGGAGAGAAAAAGGTGTCAGATGTTTGTTTTCTGGCTGCAGTTTGTGTGAATGAAAAAACATTCCTGGGTTTGTTCCAACACAAACGCATCACAGAGCCCATTTATGTCGGCGGGTTTTATTTGCTGCATGCAGAGCAGAATCGCTGGTCCAGCTGGTCCGATTGAAGAAACCCTGCAGAACGGAAGTGTTTGTCAGTGTGGCGTTTTTATGTGATCTGGGTTTTCCCTCAAGCATTCACACATGGACACGTTCAGTTTCCAGGAGACAACTGAACACAACCGGCTCCAGCTCCAGCTCCAGCTCCGCTCCGTGGATCTCAGTATCGAATCATCTTCTGTGTTTTACGTTTTCACTCCCAGACCGACCAGATTTACCTAAAATTGGTGCATCGACTGCTTCCATCGTCTAAACTACACGATGGAAGCATGAAAATGCAAAAAACATCTGAATGTTTGTCACAAATTTTGTCAGGTTTATAGTTTATGAATCTAGAAAACTAATCCCAGTTCATTATGAACATCAATAAGGTCATTTTGAACTGGGATGAATTGGAATAATTCAAACAAAAATGTCTAAATTAATTTATATGTGAAACAGGAAAAAAAGTCTTGCTGAGTAGAATCTCATTTTATCTGAAGAGGAAAGTTTGCACAAAAAAAGAACATCTGCGTTCCTAAAAGTTACATTTCAGGAACGCAAAAAATAAAATATGCATCACATCCAGATATGAGCTAAAATTTAAAAAGTGTTAAAGTAAATGAAACTGTTAAGTCATGAAAAAAACCAATATGACAGGAGTCAGATGTCCTGTCTTTGCATTTCAGTTTAAAACTTTCCTACAGCATTCTGGGAAAAATAAGACTTTTTTACTAATGCAGGGAAAACTGCATAAAGCAGATGAAAAGGCTTTCAGCAGTTTGGTTATTTTTAGATTTTTTAGTTCACTTTTTGCACTTTGATTTCCTTTGTGTTCTCTTTTCTCACCTCCTCTGCTGAGAGCAGAAATCCATGTATTTTCTCTCGCTGCCTCCATTATGTGGGTGTATGTGTGTGCAGCTTGGCTCATGCTTCACACATCACACATAACACCTTTATTGATACAGTTAGCATTTAAAAAGACACCTGAGGTCATCCTTTAAAACCAGCATCGATTCTGAGTTTGATTAAATAAAAAAAAACTGTGATTCTGTGTGTGAAAATTCAAGGACCTTCCAGTCTGATCCGGGTCTGAACCATTTTAACTCCAATTAAAAAACCAGGAATACAGCAACAGGAAAACTGCAGGTGTGGAAAATGTTTGGCAGATTGATTGTGCTAAATGTTGAAAATGTCTTTTATTGTTTAGAAACATGTTACACAGTAAAAAATGCCAGTGTTGAATTAACACCCAAAAGTGTCTCTATGTGTCCAAGTCAGCTGGTGTTAAATTCAACACTACAGAGTCACATTAGCATTACAACGGTGTTGGTGTTAAAATATGTTAAAAGTAACACCAGTGTAGTGTTGATCACTAAACATAATATGGTGTTAATAAAGTTAATAACTGACCCACAAGGTGTCAATATCAATCAAATCCAGTGGAAAATATTCAGAACACATTGGTCTATATACTAAAATCGTTTTAGTATATAGACCAAAGTTAACTTCACAAAAAAATAGGTGTCAATCTTTCAAAAGTGTTACTTTAACACCAGCTGACTTGGACACAGACACTTTGGGGTGTTAATTCAACACCGGCATTTTTACTGTGTAGGAGAAAACGCGTTGCTTTCTGTGTTTCTCCTCAACCTCAGATGAAAACACAACAGATATCCAGAACGAACCAAGAACATTTAGATGTATAGAAATGAAGCTGCAGCCGACATGTTTGATTTGTGTGATTGATTGTTGCGCAGCAAAGGCGTAAAGATGTCACAGGTTCATTTGAAAAACAAACTGCATCTCAAATAATTAGCTCCAGAGGGAAAGCAGCTTGAGGAACGTCCCTCTGCGCTCCGACTGTCTCCATTCGGACTCATCCTGGCCTGAATTTTAAAGGTAAAGGAAAATGGATCCAATTTAAGAGTCGTCTTCTCTGAGAGGAAACTTTTTGAGTCCAGAAACACATATTTTCCATCAGAAAACAGCTTCTTATTGATTCCACTAACAGTCGAGGCAGACTGCTTCTCTCTGCTTCCCTTCAGTGACTTGGCAGAGTGTCGGCTCGTTAGGCTCACCTGCGCTCGGCGCCTCGCAGGATTCAAATGTTAGAAAGAAAAAACCTCATCCTGGACTCAGAAATGGCTTTTCCTGCTTTCAGGACACAAAGCATTGCTTTGGTTCCAACAATCAAGAAGTCATTTAAAAGAGCCGCTACGCTGACTTACAATGTGCCACTTCCAGATTTGTCCTGGTTTTATTTAAATGTTTCACATCATCAAGCTAATGTTGGTGTCAGACAAAAAAGTTATGAGTAAGAATGAAAAAAAATGTTCTCACACGGTGGTTGGGTTTATTAAAGGCATTATGCCATGTAAAAATTAACTTAGAAAATAGTTACATTTCATTCAGACCTTTGGAATAACAGAAAATCTCATGAATGTCTGATGGTGTGAAGTCAAAGAACAGAATCACACATGAAACCTGGTGGTGGCAGCATCATGTGACTGAGGAGAAACTCGGATGAGTTTCTGCAGGTCGTTATGTCTTAAATTGTTTCTTCAGCTGATGGAAGTCTGATTTTATCATCGTCTTTATGTGTCTCTGAAGTAGAGCTGTATAATAATATCGATATCACGATATTTTCTTTCCTAGAAAAAAAATTGATATTCATCTGCAAGTATCGTAACATCCAACTGTCACCTTGTTCCCTCACTGATGCTTTGCATCAATGAGTGAGCTGTAGCTTACATGTATTTACTTTACTAATGCATGTCAGCTACAGTTTGGACTGTTTCAACTTAAAGAAACATGTTTTCTCTCCACTTCTTTGGTTCATTTTGTCCAGCTGTCCACTTTCAGTCTGTGTCCAACCAGAGCAGGTATTGTGTAGTTGGTGCTTTTAATCAGTTTTCAGTTAAATTCATTCAGTCCAACTTTATAACAGTCACAAAATGTCACTAAAATCACTCTGTCCCTCTAAAATCTTCAGAAAATCACAAAAGTCTATTGAATTGTATCGTTCGCTGAATATTGCGATATATATCGTATCGTGAGCAGAATATCATGTATCGTATCAGGAGATTATTGTATCTCTACAGCCCTACTCTGAAGGTTCAGGTCAGAATTCCTGGTTTCTGTCTGAAACGTCTCCAGATTAAACCTCTTTAGGTCCAAAGACATTAACTTCAGGTTTTTTTTGGAGAAAGTTTTGGCTCCTCCATGAGTCAATTTATTCAAAGTATCTACTGAGTGTGTGTGACGTCTTTGCTGGCTTCTTGCTGTAAAATGTTACTCTGTCCTTGTCATAAGTTTGATTTTGAATAGTTCACCAGGTTCTCCACTGGCTTGTTGGTTTGTTTACTGGGACGACACCTGAAAATGTCACCAGTGATGAATTCAGTGCAGAACCTTAACTTTTTATTCCCAACTGAAGGGGTGAAAAGCTGCAGCTGACACATCATGGATTTTTAACCGCACCTTGAGTACTTTTTTAGCCGCAGTGAACCATCTGCACAAAAAATCATGCGACAGCTGTCACTTCACAGCTTTTTGATTTGAGCCGGTTTCTGGAGCAGGTTTCTAAAACTATAAATGTCTGAGTGCAAAGACGTCCTGTGAATCATCGTCAAATTTAGTCGCTCTCACTTTAAATGTCATAGGAAGGATTTATCCTGAGCTTCATTACGTTGTTCAGGAGAGACAATGTTGTCACATTTTGAAGGATAGTTTTACACCAATAAGTTCCTTTAAAGAAAACAAATTTAAATTTTATTTAACAAAGAAGAATCTCTTTTCAGTCTAAATTAATTTTTTCAACTTGTGCAGCTTTGATTATCTTGTTCCTGCAAGTTTTTCTTTTTAATATCCTCATTGGAATATTAGAAAAGGACTTTTAGTTTTGCTTTTTAATTGTAGGTTGAATCTTATCTCTGGACTGTTTTTTGTGAAATCTGCATGTTTTTTCTCTGCTTGTCCAGTTTTTTCTCCTGATTCTCTACATTCTTCCAGAAGTTTAAAGCCATTCAAACATTTAGGAAACATCCTGACAACATCTCTGTTGCTTAAAACGGGAGTGAAAACTCAGTAGCTGGAGAGACGTGTTGCTGAGGTTCTTAATTACTAGAAAAGCTTTGGTTAAAAAATGAAACAAAAGTGTTTTAGCTTGTTGTTCTGAGTGCCAACAGCGTTTCCTGTTATTTCAGAACCAAACGTCATTGCAACATTTTTCTATGGTATTTCGTTGTGAGCTCCACGCGTCGCGCCGTGAGCAGAAACTTAAGGACGGCGCTGCAGTGAGAGGCCTCTTGTATCGCCACATCAGAGCTCAACTGTCAGGCATCCTGCCAGGACAGCTGCACCTGTTTGGAGGACCAGCGGCTACAAGGCGCCTCAGAAGAGCGAGACGCCAGCGAATACTTCTTCTCAACCTGAAGGTTGAAGCACAAAGAGGCCAGATGGCTCAACAGCTACCTTACAATCACAAAGGGTAAGAAACGATCCAGGCTCCAGTTCTGCTCCTGCAGCTGCTCCTCTGAACATCTACTGTCTTAAATGACACAAAGCAGAAATCATGTGGTCACTAGGCCTGTAGTGATGCAATAATCTCACGATACGATACACGGTATTCTGCTCACGATATATATATATATATATAGCGATATTCAGCAAACGATATGATTCAATACACTTTTGTGATTTTCTGAAAGGTTTCAGAGGGACAGAGTGATTTTGGTGACATTTTGTGACTTTTATAAAGTAGGACTGAACTAATTTAACTGAAACTGATTAAAAGCTCCAACTACACAATACCTGCTCTGGTTGGACACAGACTGAAAGTGGACAGCTGGACAAAATG
>CAEGAF010027900.1:0-17914 GCA_903067075.1 Micropoecilia bifurca | reverse complement strand
GGGCAGTCACCCCCAAACTGGAGCAGTGGCTAAAACAGATCCCAGGAACAACATCAGACATCTCAGTCCAGAAATGGGCAGTACTAGGCACAGCCAAGATACTGCGCAGAACACTCAAGCTCCCAGGCCTCTGGTAGAGGACCCGAGCTCAGAGGATGAAAGAGACCACCCCCCGAAGGGTGAGAAGGGAATTTTTTATTTTATTTTATATATATATATATATATATTTACACACACACACATACATACACTTTTTTTTTTCTCTGAATAAATAGTCATTGTGAAGAAACGGGCTTCCTTTAGCTGACAATTTCCAATATTTCTGTTAGATTTTTAAGCCAGAGCAACATGCTAATGTCTCAGTTGCCTCGCAAAATTATTCATATGACTTGAATTTTCAAATTTTATCACTTTTCACAACCTTTAATTTATTTTATCTTGAGAAAGCAAATAGGTGTAAATTTTTTGAGGTATGCTTGCCACACTTTTCAGATTTTTAATTGTTTAAAAAAACAACAAAAAAAAACAACTTTTGTGTCCAAAATTGCAATTAACCGCAGTATCATAACATTCAATACTAATATTGTATTTTCATGTTTTTCTTATATTCTGCAGCTCTAATGAGCCTCCCGATTAAAAAGAGCAATTAATCCAAGATATTCTAGCATTCAGAGTATCGGATTTGCTGCTGCCCAGTTTGTTTTGGTCTGTCAAACAGAATCCCGATCAACGTTGTTGAAGCCTGTGGTTTTGACGTGACTGAATATGAGACGGATCATGAATGTGTTTGCAAGGCGCTGGAACGCTGCTAAAAGCTCCTTCACAAACACAAGCGTTTTCCCGACCGTGACTCACTGAATCAGTTTTTTGTTGCTAGCAACACAATAAACCCGACCAATAAGAGGGGTTTTTGCATGAATGACTCGTGCATATAAACTTGTTATCTCAGCTGGCAGTTATTCTCCACTGAACTCCTTATCTTTCCCATGCAAAGAGAGACGAGCGGCAGCAGTCCCTGCCTGAGCGTGTGTGTTTGCCGTGTGTGTATGTGTGTGTGTGTGTGTGTGCGTGTTTCTGCGTGTGTTTGCTGTGTTACAGTGATTACAGCTCTGTTAGCACAGTGGCGGGTGGAGGTTCGCCACATCAGAGGTCATATTTTGTAATCAGGAATGAATGTTTTTTTTCTTTTTTCTAAAGCCTATCTACCTGCAGTTTGTCAGAAATTACCTGCTTGTTTAATGTGTCGCCTGAAATAGACAGCAGCGTCGTGGAAAAGTGCTTGTGCTGGACGCGACTTCAAATGAAGATCGTTACCGATGGCGGAGGGAAAACGTTTTCTTTCTCTCTTTGTGGTGCCGTGAGAATGTATAATCACAACTAATTGCAAGCGAAAAGAAAAGGGGAAAAAAATCGACAGATTGCATTTCAGGGGTTTGCTTTTGTGTCTGCAACACATAAATAAGGAATCTGAACAGATGGTGGTGTTTTTAATGACATATTGCTATCTGTAAAGTCTGCCTTGAAGCCTCAGACTGAAATGTCTCCCCTTGGGGAGCCGACTAGTTGTCTGCTGCTAATGTCACTCTTTTCTTTACTGCTGCATCCTCCAGTCAAATAAATGCTATGTTAATACAAGCATGTAATTAATGACAAAAGTGTAGTTTTGTTGTAGAAACAGAGAATGTTTTCACGTTAGAAACGCGACGTTCAGCCTTTCTGTATTTCATATTGATATCTGGTTGCAGAATTTGGCAGAGAAGCGCAGAAATGTCAGGCCTAAAAATGATCTACATGTCTGAAGTCATGTCTTTAAAAAAGAGGAGGGGGAAAAAAATCAGAAATACCTGACACAGGATCTGATAGATTGCTCAGTTGATCTTCTGCATGCCAAGTTTATAGCTCATAGCTGTGGAAATTAGCTTTGTGGTGCTAAAATGGTGTTTTATGCAAGTCAAACGGTGCCATTTCTGTTGTTTCTCACAGATTTGACAAAAGAAACCTGAAGAAGTTGCATCTTTGTTTGAGATTCACTGATTGTTGTTTCTATGGTTGATACCAATATCTGGTTTCATTTGCGCTCCAACATGCAGATTCTGATTTCGACTTATTTTCTGTCCTAATGGCTATAAGACCTAACAGAGGGCATGCTTCAGGTTCTTTTCCAGAGGAAATAAAGGAAATTACAAGACAGTCACATCATCATAAATACTCAATATCTGGGAGATTGATTGGCGTGTCTGTGCTTTATGTAATAACAAGAATCAAAGTTGAGCTTAAACAAAACAAGTTACCCTCTATTCTCTAAACTTTTCCAAAAGCAAAGCGTGATTTTTTTTTCTGCCTTATTACTGTTTTACCATTGGGAAACATGGCTGTCCCAAATAGCCTCCAGAAATGTTCTTTCGTATCCCCCCCCTACACCCTCCACACTCTCTTTTTTCCTTTTTCCTTCATTCTTTTGAAAACACATTAAATCATGTTTCCTATTACACCGAATACGCCCTGAGAAATACGTCTGAGTTGATAATGAGGGACCCTTCTTTGAGGAAATACACACAGCAACTTTGATCTAGAATGGCATGTAATTCCTTGCCTGACCCAATTCCCAATCTCCTGATAAGATGTTTTTTGCCCCCCCTCTCGTCTCCCTCCTTTGCTCCAGCCTTCCTGCAGAACTCACTTCTTAAATGGGAACTTGTCCCATTAAAGATACATTTAAGGACTAACATGCCATCCATTTCACTCTGCAGGAGAAGGGTTTGAAAACGCTGAGCCGAAGAGACTCCTGGCGTATATTCCTCCTTCTCCCTCTGTCACCGACAGCATCAGAAAACCCTGATCCCAGCTGCTCAGTCGAGTCTGAGCTGGACAAATGAGCGAGACCGTCGATGGCAGATAGCATATCCTCACCTGAGTCAAGCAGGTTTTCAGACCTGCTCAAGCAGAGACACAGAGGAACATTATTGGTTGTTTGTTTGGTGTGAACGCAGCTGTATATCTGCAACCAAAAGACAGTTGATTAAATTTGCTCCCTGTGGTATTTACGCATTCTGTTCTGTTTTTCTTCTTCTTCTTCTCCTTTTTCTTCCGGCTCTCAGAATCGACTGAGCTATAAGTGGATTGACCCCCAAAACCCAGCAGAAGTCTTTCATTAGTCACTATGTAGCAGGAGGCCAGACGGCAAACAGTGTTTAGGGCCAATCCATCAACTCACAAAAGCAGATTGACAAGACACAAACATGTCTAACACGGCAGTAGCTGCAGCTTTCAAAGAGATGATGCAGAAGGTTTTTATAGTGATGGTCTTGATGAAAAGTTATAGGTGGTTAATATCTCGCTCGAGCTCGCGTAGAATAATGAGGATCATTTTCAGCAATGGCGTCATAATTAAGTATTTTCCAGAAATCGCGACACTAAGCTACTGTAGGCATGGACCTATTTACTGGTATTTCAGCATTTTAAAAGGCTGTGGTTTCAAATGTGGTGAAATTTACCACCACAGCATTCCTGTGGTTTAAATTGCTATTCATTTTGTAAAAAAAAAAAAGAAAAAAAAGAAGAAAGTTGTTTCAACACTTTCCAGATGAAAACATGAAAAAAAAAAAAGTTTGTCATCGTAGTTAAAAGCTTTCTTAGTAATTTCTTTCTTTGGTTTTTGTCATTGACAGATCAAATTGGATATAATTTTAGGTGGGGTGAGTTAGGAAAATAGCCGATGGGACATGATGGGTGTGAAACCAAAGAGAATACACTTCACAGACACACAATCTTACTGAGTGTTCTTGGTCTAGTTTCTACTGCAAATATGTTAGTACACAAAATTTATTTACAAGTATCTTTTCAGCACGAGTTAGAAACTTTTTTAAGTCAACAATTCCTCAATATTGACGAAAATGTTGTAGCTATAAGTGAAATATTCTGGAACAAAGAATTTCTTTCATGTTATAAATTAAAATGTTTTGTCCCACTGGCAGATTATTTAACTTATAACTAGCACTATTTCATCAATATTGTAACTATGTTGGTATAATTGCAGCTGTACTACTTACAGTTAGATTCAATTTGCAGGATTGCGACTATTTGTTTTTTTAAATGTGAATAACTAATTTTTAATAATTAAGATTATCTACATTTTTACTTAAATTGTTTATGTAAATACCGTGACATCTTGATATGTTCAATTGTGACATGGTGAAAATATCTGTCCAGCTTATAAAAACTTGCCTAACCATTGTCAAGAAGCTAATAATAACTTTTTTATTACATTATTTTCATATTCTATAGCTAGTCTAGCACACGTTTTCACACATCAGCTTCATTTCTTTGTAAATAAGAAATGAAGTGCATGACTTGTATGCACAGAAAGTCCACTTTCCTCTTAAGCTAGCAGTTAGCTTGACGCTCCGCTTCCAGCCTGTCTGGATCTATGCTAAGTAAAGACGCCAAGAGAGTTATCAGGTGTGATTTTACCTTTTAACAAACACTCACTTCACAAAATCCTCAACTATTCCCTCAAGTTAATGTCTTCTTGACTGTGATCATTCTGGGAAGCAGCAGAGTCGTTTTGTTTCTGGCACAAAAGAGACTCTCTGGAGCTCATTTGTCACAAAGCTCCTGTTTTTTTCTTCTTCTTCTTCTTCTTCTTCTTCTTCTTCTTCTTCTTCTTCTTCTTCTTCTTCTTCCCCTTTTCTATACTCAAAAGGACCAATTTGGGTTTTTGACAAGGAAGCCCTCTGAATAATTCCTTCATGTATTACAGGGCCTATTAAATGCAAACTTTTCAATCTGGCAATCAATAAGGCAGGCAGCTTTTCCTGGCCTGCTGCCAGGCACATTAGAGCTGCAAGCAATGGTTGCTTGGGAGCTGAGCCTGCTCAGGGGAAAGAATGTTTAATGTAATAGAATCACATAAATCAACCAGAGGAAAGCGCTTGTGTTGTTTTTGTCTCTTCTCCTCTCTTGTTTATCTGACTTTTATTGTAGGGGTGGGTGTGTTTTTGGAAATGTTGGCTCCCCTCACCCCCGCCGCCGCCCCCCCTTCAGCTAACATAGTCAACATTAAAAACATCTGGGTTGAAGCTGAAATGTGGGAATTTACATTTCTCTCTTGTATTTAATGAGCAGCAGTACAGCCCCGCGTTAGGGTCCTTAATCCTCCTGCTTCACAGTTGAATTAATCGAGGTGAAAATTATATAAACTGTTCCCTGTTTTTCCCCTCGCCCCACCCTGCTGAAATGAATGAGACACTTTTGTGTATGCTATAATTAAGAACAGGAGCCAGCATGCATGGAGGAGTGTTTCTTGCCCGTTTTGCCCTCTGTTCTTTTGCCGTTCCACTGCAGCGTTTTCCTTCGGAGGCAATGCGACTCTCGTGGAACAATTAGGCGGGTGAACCTGGAAAGCCTCTTTCTCGCTCAGCATCACCGGTTATGTCATATCTCAAAGTGGATGAGATCAGTTCTGAATTCCCGGCCATGTCCTGAAGCGGACGGCGGCTCTCAGCTGACCGCGTGTCATTTAAAAACAAAACATGTCACCGCGTTTCCCTCGGGTCCCACCTTCACACGAAACCCACCTCCAGGTTGTTTGGCAGCGCGGCTCGTCGCTTACATTGCGTTTCTTTTTTTGTTCTTTTTTTCCCCACTAGTCAAAAACATGAGAGTTCTCGCCGGACACTCAGAGTCGGTGAACATTTCAAGGATGGTTGAGAGAAATGAGGAATGTTTGGAACATTGTGTGTTTATGTAAAGAGAAGTGTAACATGCTGCCTGAGAAGTTCATGGGAAAACTTGTATAACCGAAATGAGTCGCGGCTCGTAGTAGTGTGGAAATAAAGATTTTTATACGACTGCTTGGCGTTCGCTGAACAATTAGGGGCCCCGGTAACCATTACATTACGAACTCAAGAAGGTAGTGCGGTGACTAAGCCGCCACAAGCATGTTCTGTCGTTAGTGCAGCGTCATTGACAACCCAGCACAGAGGTTTAAAAAGCTTAAATATTGATCATTAATATATTTTAGGATTGTTTCACACTGAAATGGCAGGAAATAATATTTATTCAAAGAGTTGAAATGATATCTTAGGGAATTTTTCCACCCATTTATCTTTGAAGGGTTGTGTGTGGACCTGGTGTTCTGCCACACCCTGCACCATTATTAATACTCTGAGAAAAGTCGTGCAGAAAAATGAATTGATTTAACGGGGGTTCTTTTTCCCAGGTGGAATTTTAGAAGATCCATCTTTTAATCTGAGATTTAAAAGAAAAAATAAGGACAAAAAAAGTCTCACAAAATGTAACTGAAGTAGTGTTTTATTTATTTTAAATTTACACTTCATTTGTTAAAGTTAGAACCGAGTCATCCGTAACATTAATTAGATATTCTGTTTTTCTGGGAACCGTTGATGTTACGCACTACTGAAACTTGAAAAGACAAGAGAACATAGCTGGATAATGCAGATTATCCCACCAAAACTACATCTATAGATAGATATATAGATATTGTGACGTGTTTTTGTAAATTAGAAGACAACTGAGGAGGATGACAAACCACTTGAGTCATATCTTTAAGGAGCACACAGGTGATGCACTCAAGTTCTGTTTAATCTCCTCTCTTTTCCCAGTTCTCAAAGCACTTTGCGGATCACCTCGTTGGTCCTGAAGAAGTTTTTTAAATGCAAGTCAGCTTTTTCTGACCGATATCGATCTCCAGTTTTCTTTGAGGTCAGACCTGCCAATTCTGACTTTGACAGACTCAGATTTTCTGAAGAACCGAAAAAAATATTGGCTGCAGACGTCTTTGTAGAGATGAAATGATGCCCGATCAGACTGATTGTTGATGAAGTGAGTTCTTAGCTTGGGGTGCTTTTAATGAATGTGAAGGTAATTATTTTGTATTTAAAGCCAATCAAGGGTAAATTAACCAATTCTGAAATATGTCTGATTGACCAACACATCAGTGGTTTTAAGAAAAGTCAGTTTATTTCTAAGATTGTTTTTGTCTTGTTCAACTTACGAACATTTTTTACTCTGGTATCGTTTTAAAAAATAAAAATAGAAATAAAAGAACATGAGTGAAAAAACAGCTGAAATCCAAGAAAAAAAACATTAAACAATCAGAATCTGGAGAAGCAGCTGATCAGATTACAACACAGTCTGACTCCTTGGAGTAAACACATGATGAAGCAGAGACTGACATCACTTTCGAACAGCAATGAAACAAAGTGATAAACTTCGTCCCACTTGTGGGACATTTTAAGCTGTTTGAATTTGCAGCTGATAAATGTTTTATGGATCTACGAAAAGTTACATTTCGATGCCGGTCTGAGTTTGACGTGCAGCTTCGTGGACGGCCTCTGAAGGGCAGGGCGTGTGCTATTGGGAGCACAGCTTGCTGTTGATATAATGAGCAGGGGAAGAGGCGACGCAGCGCGTGTGACTGATGCGATGTCGCTGACTGATGGCCCTCTGAGTCATTTGCAAACACAATATGCTATTTTATGCAGATCCATTAAACAAATCTGAAATATTATTCCAGTTTTGCTCGGTCTGAACAGAACAAACCCGCAGCTTTTTCTGTGTTTGTGTAATCACGTCGCTTTGTTTCACTACAGAGTGCCACTGATTTATCGACGCTGCGCCCGCTCGCCGTGATTAATGCATTTCTGTTTACTGCGCTGGCTAGGTCGCAATTAGAGAAATGTTCCAGCACATTTTGTTTCATCCAAGACTGTGTAGTCATTCACAGATTGGATGAGCAGTGAATCATACAAATATGCTAAATTGTTTTATGTAATTCTGCTCCAGTTGCCCACAGATCTTGCTCCCCTTTGGTGTCACCGGCAAACGCCTTTGCCCTGCTTTAAAAAAAAAAAAAAAAAAAAAAAAAAAATTATTTAGTTATTTATTTTGATTTGGTCAGGTTTCAATAACACAAAACCAGTTGTCAGACCGGAGCTGCTTGTATATCCCTTCCCTTCGCCTCTGTCATTGAAAAGTGAGAAAGAGAAGAAAAGGTTGAATCGGAGATGTGTTATATATTATGAGAAGAGACTAAATGGAAACAGGGTAACCTCAGAGATCAATACGGAGCAGGAAGAAGAGAGCCGGGAGGACAGAGGAAGAATACCAATCAAGATCTGCCCCCTACTTTTTCTTTTCTTTTTTCTTTTTTGCTTCAATTTCTCCCCACAGATGAAAAGCTGTCGTTAGAGCTTGTATTTCGTAGCTGTTATTAAGGACCGAGACGTATTTGGCTCTTAACAGGTTTCTTTTCTTCCGCCTTTTAAATGGTTCAGATAATCAATTTTTAATACAAGATAAGCTGAGTTGATAATAAAGTGTGTTGTTTTTTTAAATATTGATTTTATTTGTCAGGGAGGAAAAAGCTTTCCAAAGGAACCTCACCCTGTGTGGAAAGGTAATTACCGCCACTAGTAACTACTCATAAAAATTTTACGAGCCACATCCAGGCCTGATTACTGCTAACAGAGTAGACTCAGTAAGTCATTTTAATAGTACCTGTCTGACAACATGAAGTAGGCTAAAACAAAAGAGAGAAGAAAATCTCAAACACAAACACATTATGTCCCAATATAAAGGAATTTATGGTTTGGGACTCCAGTATAAACCCCAGTGATGCTGAATATCCACTAATAAAAAAATGATGAAAACTTCCGAGTAGCGTCTGACTTAACAAATATAACTCAAAGGGTGCATGATATTATTCCAGAAGGCTATAAAAGATCCCAGAACATCATCTGCATGTCACAGTGAACGTCAGTGATCATGACTCAGTGATAGGTTTGGCTAACATCAAAATTCCCCGACATCTACATCTAAACATATTGATTTGAAAAACAGTGTTCAGCAAACTGATAAGACAAAGTTAAACTTAAAAACTGGCACATAAGCAGTCAAGCACGGTGGTGGTAGTGTGATGCCCTGGTGCTTCAGGAACCACTGATTAACCTTAACGAGCCATCTAGTCCTCTTTTCATCGGCAGAAAGACAAAAAAAGTTGAACTTTGAAATGGCCTAGTCAAAGCCTGTGCTTAAATTCAATTAACATCCCACAGCGTGACCTTAAATAGGCCTTTTGTGGCTGGGAAATAAAAAAATATAAAAATTCAGAAAAGAGTGTGGGTCAAATTTCCTCCACGGTGATGTAAGAGAGTCGATGCCAGTTGCTGCTGCCAAGCGGTTATTAAGCTCGGGGTAGGGGGCAATTACTATTTCACGTTGGTTTGGGTAGCTATTTTCCCTAAATAAAATCATTATACAGCTGCTTATTAAAATATAGAAGGTTATTTTTGCCTGATATAAAAATCAGATTAATGGTCGGAAACATTTAAGTGCGACTGAAACAAGAAGAGAGTCTGTACGGGGGTAAATACTTTTAACAGCCCCGTAAGAGTCCAATATGAAAGTGACATTATTGGCCGCGAGTTTTACATCACCCCGCTGTTTCTCTCCAGCAACACTAAAAGCAGCGGGGGGAATCCAGTAAATTCCTTGGCCGAGCAGATAATGTGGAAATGTTGACAACAGCAAAAATTGAGCCGAATGAGTGATTGAAGGACTACGGCGGATGACAGGGAGCATGAGAGAAACGGTTTTTCAGCTTTTTCCTGTTCGTGTGCGCCGGGGTGATCTTGTCAGGGCATGTGGACAGTGGGAATATTTTTAAATATGAAACGACACAGCTTTCTTAAATCACGTTGTATTTTTTCCCTTTTTTTTTTCTTTTATAATTTACCGCCACGGATTTGCTTTGAAATGTCAGCAGCTCTCTTGTAACTTGTAGATTTTTTTTGTTTTGTTTTTGTTTTTTTTGTAGCAGAAGTTTTAGAGCTGGTGACACGGAGGAGCAGATAAACTCTCTTTAAATTCAGCCGGGCTGCTGTTTTAACCCCGACTAATGGGCTTCATGTTGCATTTCTGAAGTTTTGATTATGGTGATGTGATTCGTCATGCTTGTTATGAAAGAGAAATTCTTCCTTTGGTGTAATTAGCAAAAAAAAAAATATTGAATCCTCTCCGGTGTCGTATACCGTCGGATCATGTTCTCATTATTTCCACTCCTGTTGCACCATGACTGCAGTCACTTAATCAGAGGAGGAGCAGGTTGGCTCGAATGTTTCCCACATCAAGCATTAGATCCATCTTGTGTGGTTAAATATTATTTTTTCCCATATTTATGATCCAGATTTGGACACACGTGTTGCAGCCAGCAGCTCAATACTACGGCGGAGTATAAAGCTGAGATCCTTATTTTTAGAGCGTCTCTTGACAGCAGCCGTAGCTAATGTCTTTACCAGGCCGAGGTGGTCGGCTGCCCTGTCGCTTACAGACGTGGAAATATTTTCATCTGAATGTGTCTCTGCAGGAACAGGGTCTATCTGAACACTTAAGTACACCCTCCGTTCAACATAAACATTAGATAGATAGATAGATAGATAGATAGATAGATAGATAGATAGATAGATAGATAGATAGATAGATAGATAGATAGATTTTTAACATCTATTATTTTGTTGTATTTATATAAAGCTTGGTGAGTAATTCAGCTGTTTAGTTTAAAATGACTCTCTATGAATAATGATTATTCTCCTTCCAAGTCTCTTTAATAACAAAACAAACTGCATTATAATGTGTGACCTGATGTTTGAGTGACATTTCCCAACGTCTGTCCCAAATGCATATATCCAGCTCCAGCTTAAAGAAACAGATTTGTATGTGTGTCTTTGGCATCAAAAGCATTTTCTACTATTTGAATGAATTTTAATAATATAATAAAAAATTCCCTCCGGACCTACTTTTAGGCACATTCACATCTCTCTAAGTCCTCCTCTCATAAAACCAGGTCAGCTTTAATTGGTCACCTGATTGATTATCAATATTTAGCTGCTAACTCAGTTAGCTAACTTAGCTAGCTTGTCATTATGTTCTCCCAATTTCAAACGAGCAGAAATAATAGAAATGCCTTTGTGAGGAAGACATACGTCTGGATTACAGAGGAAACCTTTCAGGTTGAGAAGGAATGCGTTGCATGCGTCGGCGGGACGATGGGTTTTAGATTCTTGTAAGAAAATATATCGAGGGCAGAGGGTTCATCTGTCAGAAAAAAGAATAAAAACTTTAAGGAGAAATCAAACCTTTAAGACAAACAGAAGGGAGAGAGCGATGTTGCAGAAAGAAAGTTGTACATTTCATCATGTTTCACATTAAAGCTTGCATTTGTTTTACATTTCCTCTCTGTGATGGATTTCCAAGCGTATTATTAACAACTTTAAGGTCTCTCTGAGTTGATTTTTAGTCTTTTGCAGAGATCAAAGACTGCCTGGGGGTCAGGAAATCTCTGCAATCAAATGGAGCAATATGTTGCTTTAACCCATTCAGACCCAGCACTGAAAGAAAAAAATACTTGTGTCCTAACAATGAGTGATGCTCATGTTGCATTGGCGATTACATCTCTTAAATGTGTTCAGGAATTGTGCCTGTTCTCATTTTGCTTCCTCCTTTCCTTTACATGTTTTGGTAAATGTAGCCCAATATTTTGAAAATTGTGGCTGGTATTATTGCTTCTGGCTAATGTTGTTTGAGGAATGTTTCTGCTTTCTTCCTGTCATCAGAGATTGAGCAGCTTAAATGTGAAGATGGCGTCCAGTCACTGGTGTAAAACAGTAGCCGTAACCACATCTTAGCTGTGAAAGTTTGCCTTCTTCTCATTTTAATTTCAGCAACCAGCATGTGTCAGTGACACGCGGCTCATCCGAGGTGCGTTGGTAAAATCAGCCTCATCTTGTCATCTCAGGACGCAGCGGGACTCATCTGTGGCTTTCTCACATCCTGATTGCATTATTGTAATTCACTTTACTTGGGTAATCCATAAGTAAGAAACAAACAAAGTTCTGCTTAGAGACAAACAAGATGGCAAATGCGCAACACCGCACACAGCGACCGTGTTGATCGCTCACACCGCGTTGAAAACCCGTTACATAAATATCAAATTTTAAATTTGTACATTTTCTGAGCCGTTTAAAGTCTCTGGGGAGTTTGTGCTGCGTTCTGCGGCTTCCTGTTCCTCCTTGAGTGTAAATATGGCTCATATTTACAACTGAAAATATCTGCTATATGTGGAAAGAGTTGCTAGGCTCTTTTCACCTAGCAACTGTATTTATCTTGCCACCACTTCCAGTGAGCAGCATTTGCTTATTGTTAGATATCTGCAGTAAAAAGGGGCACCTCGAGATCACGAGCCATGAGACCCAGTCTACGTACCAGCTGGTTGTTTGGCAGAGATCCCAGGCGCTTCGGGTTCCACCGTCACAAACTTAAACATGTGAGGTTTTTCTAAATGCTGCCGGGAGTTTTAACTTGGCGCTTTACACCGATGTGACAGATCTGCCTCCAACCTGAAATGGGTCATCAGTGGGTCTTTCACCAGCACAACAATGCCAAATCGACACAAATGGTTCACCGGACGCAAGATATCTGAACTCTGCAGGAAACCTGTGAAGATTGTGGAAGTATTGTGTTACCGATGATCCTCTAAGAAGCAATTATTGCTGAAAGCAGGAGTTTTTACTCTTTTTTTTTTTTTAGGTTAGTTTTCAACGTGAGAATTTCAATAATAGAATTTTATTCACTCCTACTGGGGCGGAGGGTTGGAATAAGGGTGTAGGTGCTTTAATTGGTTCAGAAATTGGTTTAATGGGTCAGGTCAGTCTTTAGACATTAAACTGCAAAGCTCAGTGTTGTATTTAATGGTGAAAGTCTTTATTTAACACTTAGTAGAGAAGAAAAAATGACCATGGGGATTTGGGAAATAATAAAAATGTAAAAAAAAAAAAAGTTACCTTCTAGAGAAATATGAAAATGTGGAAAATCAAAGTTTTCATGCAAAGGGTCAAGCGTAGCTGTAATATTAATTAAAACACTTTTGTTTAATATTAGCAGTCAAGAAACTGAAGTTGGGTTTTGTAGTGAAGTAGAGTAATGGAGGCACAGAAGTAAAACTATTATAGACATAGTAATTTATAGATTTTGTAGAATAATTAAAATGTCACCCTTGTGCAATGTAATAGTGGGAGTTTCATCATCTTGGGCAGGCAATTATAGCAACCGGAGAACGTTAGTAACAACCTGTAATTGAAGTATGAAGAGGCCAAAAGGAGGCTCTCTAAAACAACTCACTGCGTTTACCCGGAGTTTAAACAACAATCAGTCAAATCCGTGAAATGCATGCCTCATTTTTCTGCTTCTTTATCTCCACTCGCTCTTCACTTTGTGGCATTGGCTTTCTGTTGTAACCGCCTTGAGATGAGATAACCTTGATGACAAGCTTTCATCAGGGTTTTGCTTTAGGCAGCTGCAGAATAACAAGTTATGTTGAAGTGTAAAATAAACCTGAGCGACTCTTATTACTGTAACATGTTTGAAAATTAGCATATATATATATATAAATGAAACCATATATGATGTATAAAAAGACACATGTTTGACTTTCTCGCTCTCTGACATTAAATCAGACTAAAAGTTTATTGTTTTGTGTCAGACAGGATCACCAAGAAAGGCTCAAGAAGAACTTTTTGCACTGGTGGACCAGTCCAGCAAAATAGTTAGATGCACAAAAAAGTATTGATATATTCAACATTGAAGGTTTGAATATAAGGTTTTTTATATATCCGTCTATAAAGGTAATATTGACTTGCAAATCATGATAGTTTGATGGAATATTAGGGCCATAGTTGGGAAAATAAATAAAAAAATAAAGATATACTACGACTTTATTATTGTAATATCTTGTCTTTATTCTAGAAATTTTATTTATTTATTTATTTTTTTTATTATTTAGCATCATAAATTACACCTCTTAACTCCTTGTTTTGGAGAAATTTATTCAGGCATTTACTGTCTGGAAGTAATTTTGACCATCCTGGAAACCAGCTTTTTTTCTTTTGCAGAACCTCAGAATGCAAAAAGCCAATGTGTCTTTTTCACATGGCTTATGTAAATATCTGCTTTCGTCTGCACATTTCTGTGTACTTGTTTGATGATTCTTCGC
Organism: Micropoecilia bifurca; assembly: GCA_903067075.1. Classification (NCBI taxonomy): domain Eukaryota; kingdom Metazoa; phylum Chordata; class Actinopteri; order Cyprinodontiformes; family Poeciliidae; genus Micropoecilia; species Micropoecilia bifurca. The sequence continues at coordinate 3,846 of CAEGAF010027900.1, read as the reverse complement.
CCAGTTTGACGTGTGGTGGCGTTTATTCAGCGGTGCAGAGGCCAGTGGGCCTCACGTCGGCTGTCCTACGGAGCGTGTTACGACCCTGACATTGTTGTAGTTTATGAGGTCAGGAGCTTTACAGCATGTTCTGAAAATAGTCTGCCACACCACTGCTGTTTGATCAACATGCCGCACTTACCTCTACAACGTCGCCGGTAGACGGGTCTGAAAAGGAAAGGAAAGAAAAGGAAAGAGGTCCAGAGGGAGAGATCAGATTTCATAATGCTCTGCAGTAAAACTCCCTCACCCCAAACAATCAGAAAGCTTCTCACCGTTAACGTTGTGTTTTATTTTGAACCTTTGTGCTGCGGGAACAAAAGGACTTTGCAAACCGTACACACACACTCAGCGTACATTACACGCACAGATACCCAAATGCTGACATGCGTACTTTACCAACGCCTTTGTACAGTTATTAATGCCCTGCGGCACGTTCTCCAAATTGAATCTAATCAAGTGAAATGCTGCGAGGGTCCTTGGGAGAAAGAGCAGGTCTGTCGGTGACCGCTTACAATAAAATCCGTGACATTTGGAAACAAAGCCCGCTCTATACCTCTGAGCTGTAATTGCGTATGACAAATGCTGCAATCTCGAATAAACGTGTCGTCGGCGGTGTGAGTTGGATGCGTATCCGTGCGAGGATGCGCGTGCCGATTCATCTGTGGCTCTTCGGCGGCTCAAGGTGTCTGCACACGTGTGTGTGTGTCTGTGTGTGATGGTTGAACGGTTTTAATCGTTCTTTTTGAAGTGGTCTTCGTACTGGGGCACAGTGGAACTAATTACACTTATTGTTGGGAATGCAGCTGCTGTAAATATGCAGTGAACGCCGTCCCTCCTGTCCTTTTTTCCCGCTGCAAATTTCAGTGATTTTTATGAGCCTCTGGGACCAAAAAGCGAGTTTGGGAAAATAAGTATATATATATATTTATGCTATTTTCATATCTGTTAACGTGCCGTGTCTTTAAGAAAAAGAAAAAAAAGCAAAGCAGAAACTTGCTGATTAGCCACCCCTGAAAAATTAAGTTACCATGAGAAACACTCCTGAATGTCATGTCTAGGAGCTTTGTAAAAGCAGACAGTGTTGTGAATAAATTATGTAAAATTGCACTTCAAACTGCCCGACTCTGCTTCATCAACTGTTGAACCATGCAGTCGACTTTGCACGCCAACAAAATATTACGACTTTCAGAGAGAACAAAAATCCGGAGTGTGAGTTTAGTCGACTGAAACCGCATGTTGGAGGGCTGGTATGAACCCTCTGAGCTGCGGCGTTCTTTGTTGCGATGCCTTGTTCTACTGCCATGTTATTACAACGGGACAAGTACTGAGTCATATTACTGAGTCCGGTTTTATGTGCACAAACAGACAAGGATTTGCACAGCAGAGACTGTCTGCTTTACATTTGTCTAGTAAGTAAGACTAAAGGAGTGCGTTTGAGTTACTGACTGTAGTAAGTGTGAGAGGAAAGATGTTGCCTGGTTTTAGTTAACTGAGGCTTCACTGTCTCACCTTTTTCATTAAATATCTGCATTGATGTGTGTTATAAAAGCCACTAAAACCCTAAGGTTTTAATTATTATTAATTACTTTAATTTTCTAGCTATTTATAATGTTTTTTTGTTTTCTTCATTTTGAAAGTCATAGTATTTATTTATTACATCTGTATTAATTCATTATAGTACCGGCATATATAATAAGCTTAACATTGTATTCATTTTCAAACGTCTGTGTACATAAAATACAGAAGAACAAAACCTCAAGATTTGGGTTTTGGCTTGACATATTTAGGTTTTAGCAGCTGAAAAATAAATCTAACTATTAAAGTAAACTCTTCTGTCTAGCAGAGACATCTCTGTCTAAATGTATGTGGGATTCAGCTGTGCGTTTGTGTCTTTCTAAAAAGGCTTGTCTATTAATATGGACTACTAGAGCAAAAAAATATACAACACATACCTACTAAATTTACTCGTAGTTCTCATGTAAACATACTTATTGTGCAGAATATTTCACCTGTTTGCTGGTGTGCTCTCCATAGAGCAGCATCCACAGTAAGCATTAGCTAGCTGATGAGCCAGGCTGCCTCCTCCAAGCATTCACTGATACCAGTTCCATGCCCAAGCGTTACACACTGCTGCCCTTTTCTGGTGTTATATAATATATTACTGAGGTCTCAGGTGGTCAAGTCAGTAAATCAAAAGCTTCAGAGGGGAAAGAAAGAGCGGATGCTGGAGATTTATGTGGTTCACCTCAAGTTCGTTAACATCTGAATTAAGGAATGGCTCAGCTTGGAGGTAGATTTATTCACAGTCCTCAGCTGTTTGGACTGGAAACTTTTATCGTCCCGGTTTGTATTTCCACTTCGTTTCAATGTCACATTTTGCCTGAGTGAGAACTTTAAGCTCTCTATTAAAACAGATAAGCCTTGCTAACAGATTCATAGCTTTTGTCATGAAGAAATCACTTCTATCAACATCGTCTCTATAGACGGAGAAAACTTTGCCCGCTCTTAAACCGTCTCTGGCATCTTTCCCATCAAATAGAAAGATTTGATTAAAAACTGTCATAGTTATAAAAACCGTAACTGTAAAAATCTTGATGTGCCCTAACAGATGTCTGATTATTTATTTTATGCATTCTGATTATATATCTGCATACTCAGAAAGTCGGGAATGACATGCAACAAAAAACATCTTAATATTTGTTAACTAATGAAACTTAGAAGACTTGAACAGAATGCTCTATTTGGAGAAAAACACCGCCTTGTTTTCAATCAGTAAGCAGAAATACAAGAATGTATTTATGATGGAATTCAGTGCTTATTTGCTCAGTGAAACGTTCATCAATACACCACATTGTAAAATAACCAAAGTGTTTCCTTCACGTTTCTGCTGCTTCAAATCGCACGACTTTCCTGGAGCAACATGAGGCATCTCTGCATCTCGCTTTTATCTCGTACGTTTCAACGCAGAATAATAAACTCCCAGTTGCAAGTCTTTAACTTTGTGGTATTTTTATTAGGCAGGGAATGGCAGCCCGTCAGGCGGACCACCACTTTGGCCCAGGCTGAAATATCTAAACAACTATTTTGATGGACTGCTCACAAATTTTATACACAATTATGCCTCCCAGGGGATGAGCTGCGAAACTGTCGTGATCCCTCCGTCTCTGCGCTCGGCTTTATGGCCAAATACCTGGAAAATTTAATAACGCTCCCCATCAGGCTCAGCTGCTCTTCGCATTTAGTCCTTTTTAGGAAATTTCAGCAACCTAACACCACCAGACGGACTCATCCGCGCTCTGTTTTAGTCCTGTCATCGTGACTGTGCCTCTCTGCCCTTGGTGTAACATTAACAGTTTGTCTATCAGATTATTTTCTTAGCATTTATGAAGGTTTATCTCATCAGACCAGGATGTTCTGCCTCTGCTCAGCTCACTCAAGTAAACAACAACATTTCTTTGCCAGTAAGTGGCCACACCTGATCACATATTAGTCACACAGACATGTCAGGGGAATATTAGCCTGATTACGAACCAGTAATGGAGTTGGAGGAAATAAAGGGAAAAAAAATTAATGGAGGTCAGGTGGTTCTAACAGAAGCACAAAGATAAACAGTGAGGGTTGATTACTGAGCTGGATGTGTGCAGTCAATGTTTGATTTTTAATTTTTTTTACTGCGGTTGGTCAGTAAGCAACGAACACACACACACACACACACACACACACACACAAACACACACACACACACACACACACACACACACACACACACACACACACACACACACACACACACACACACACACA
>CAEGAF010027887.1:0-14166 GCA_903067075.1 Micropoecilia bifurca | reverse complement strand
TGAGCCTCGATGTAGCCAAACTCCGTCATTGTTTTTATGTCATATTAGCTTCGTGATGCATTTTGACCTGCTTCTATTTTCCGCCGCAACACGCAAACGTCCTCATTCACTCAGTGCGTTATAGTTACACATCGCTTAGCATTTGTTGCTGTGCGTTTGCGCCGTGAAGGAAAGACGAGAACAGCTGGACAGACAGGCTGGGAAATAAGATGCAGGTGATCGGTATCGGTAACAGAGCCAATGATCGGCGATCCCGATAATCACCGATTACACGAAAATCGGCCGATTATGATCGGTGACCAATCGATCGGCGCACCTCTAGTGTTTATAATGCATTTTTAACCCTTCTAATGAATCTATCAGTCCAAAGTTGAAACCAAGGTTCCTCCTGACTTCTGAGATTTGAATGTTCTGCATTCGGGTCTGAAACCAAAGCAGGAAGGAGTTCAGAGCTGATAACCAGCTGATAAAAAGGAAAAGATCCAGAAATAATAACAGCATGGGTTCATAGAGCAGTGATGAAGATGTTTATGAATGAAACTAATTCAATAACTGCAGAGCTTTGACTTTTTAAGCTGTTTTACAGGAAAGAAGAGGAACCCTCGACCAGAGTCAGAGGAGCAGCAGGAGTTTCCATCGGGTGGGTGAAAAGCCTGAACTGTCCCGGTTCCTGCTGATCGTACAGCTCCCCCTGCTGGTTAGAAAGTGAACTTGTAACACCTGCAGTTAGATTGATCTCAGTTCTGGGCCGGCTTACGGATCAGAACCAGGTTAACTGATGTTGATCCGCCTCTCTGTGTTTAACAGACTTAAAGAAGAAGACTGAGAGTGAGGATGATATTAGAACTGGTGAGTTTTTACTCAAACTGAGAAATTTTATATTTATTAGACAAGTTTATTTGTACTGAACATTTCAGAAAAAGGCAACGCAAACTGCTTGACAAGATGAAAACATGAAAGATTAGACAAACATTATATTGTTGTGACAAAATAAAGGAAAGCAGTGTTGGACACTACCGTCATATTTTAGTATTTTCATCCAGGAGGAACTCAGTAGAGCGTGTGTCCTGCTGAGAGGAGGCAGTTGAGGCGGCAATAAAGATCCAGGGCAGAAATAAGATAGGGACTGGGCCTAAGCAACATTCAGGTCAAAGTTGAGTCTCTAGATCTTGTTGGGACATTACCTCTTTAATCCTGGAAATGTTCTTCAGGTGATAGAAGGCCGACTTTGTAACTGTCTTTATGTTTTTCTGAAGGTTCAGGACAGAGTTCATTGGGATGACGCCTATCTGTCCCTGGGTCAATGTTAATTTTGTTCCTCAAGTGAACTGGGTGGGGTCTGGAGTTAGCTGCTGTCTGGGAACACCTGGGACAATGTTTCCAGCCTCTTTATAAATTCTAATTCCCAACAAAAGCAAAGTTTGAATTTCATTTGGAAATCAAAGTCCCAAAATCTGCAGGAAGAAAAAAATGGACTTAAGCATTTATGATGAGACGCTAACCTGGCCTGAAGTGGAGCTCTCAGGTCCACCAACAGTAATCAGAGACCCTTAGACTAATTGAGCTCTTTTAAAACAAGCTTAAGCCTGTAAAATAAAGACAGAGGTAAAGAAACATGACCGGTACCAAACCTACCTGTACTAATTGTCTGAATCTGTACATCATAGGGAAGAAGAAGAAAGCTGGAACCCATTCACCACCAGAGGAGAAGAAACGGAAATCTTCACATGGTAGGTGAAGCCAGGAGATTGATGTTATCTGCTTTAGCATGTACATGCCTCCTGAGTTCAGATCTCATCTGATATATCATTAACATAATCTGAGCTGCTGATGATTCGCTGCTCTTCATGCTTAACAGGGTTTGAGAAGAACAATGTTGTGTCTGATTCAGATTCTTCAGATGATGAAACTCAAGCTGGTGAGTTTAATGAATCAACCTCACAGAGTAAATACAGACAGAATCAGGTCAAACAAAGTCTGTTTATAAAACTAAAGATCAGATCTTCAGAGCAGAAACTCCCTGTCTTTTCTTCTGCTTCAGACGATCCAGGAAGTCCTCAGTCTGAGAAGGTAACCATCACAGTAACCAACAGTCCTACACACCGGCATAATTTAGTCTGTTTTAGACTCGTTATCCAACAGTTTCTTGATGATCTCAGATACTGGAAGGCATTTTTTATCAATTAATCATTAAAGTTATTTGTATAGCATATTTCAGCAACAAGGTAGCTCAAAGTGCTTTACATAATAAGAACAGATAAATAAGGTAAGTCATAAAAAATATTATACAGTCGACAGTTGATCCAGCAGCAGCAGATCTCGAATCCGTTCAATGATTTCTAAACTACCAACAGGATTTGAAGTCTCTACTCAGTGAAGAACTGTAGAACTAGATGTTGGCTCTATCTTCCTGGTTTTAGTCAGAACTTCAGCAGCAGCGTTCTGGATTATCTGCAGCTGATTTGTTAGTCAGACCTGTGAAGATGCTACTGCAGTAAACAATACCACTTCAGAGAAACGCCTGGATGAGTTTCTCTGGTGCTGAGACATTAGTGCTCTGATCCAGGAAAGCAGATGTAGCGTCCTTAACAATATCCCAGTTCATTGCATCATCTGGACATGGAGAGAGGATGCAGTTTAGGCCCTGTACTTCCAGAGATGACCACAGTATATTTTTGTAAACAATTATAAAAAACTTTCTAAACGACAGGTTGTAGTGCCACAGAAAATGATGTAGTAGGTCTGCTAGGCCTATTGGTGGCACTGTAACGCTGCCTGAGTATGACAGAAAAAACACTGCACAGTGCCATGTTTCTCAACTGTGACAGATGGGCGCATGTAGAACAGAGAGAAAGAGAAGGGGCTACAACATCACTTAAAAAAACACCATTGACATGGGGAAACATGAAATTGCAGTTTTGAAATACACCTAAAATTTTCTCAGTGTGGACAGGGCTTTAACTATCCCACCAACCATGATTAACATTGAGGGATAACTAAGAAATATTAGAGGAGGAAGGTAGACCCCCTCTAGGTTAGATGTGTTATTGCTACAAAGAGAACAATAATATATCTTTACTGAGCAAAGATGAAAGAAGGCGATTCACACAGCAACAGGAGGATTCTGTTCTGCCTCTGGTTCTGCTTCCAAAGTGTCTCAAATGAGCTGAATGTAGAAACCCAATCAGTTGCAGGGTTTCCCCCAGTGTATTATAGGCCTGGCGGCCCGCCATCCATTACTGGTGCCACCGCCAGGCTAAGTGTTTCTTGTTTATGTTTTTAGGAAAATAATTTTAAAAAAAGGTGTTCTTTTTTCTCTTTTTTTTTCTCTTAAGCCAAATTCCAAGCGTCTGTGTTGCTTTGAGCGCTTCACTGGCGGTCAGATCCCATTAGTTGCGCATCTCTGCACTGTGTAGCAGATTACCTCATCATGCCGAGCCGGTCCAAGGCTGTATGAGACCTGGAGCAGAATTTGAATTTAGAGCCCCTTTTGTTGCCAACAACATCAACACCTCTAACAGATGTGTTGGATTTAATCTGAGAAGGGGGGTAATTTAATTGACCAACTTAAAAAGCAACAAATTATAATTGCAGTTTACTAAATTGTATTTGTGAACAAACAGCTCAAACTTAAAGATTAAACTCACAGCATCAGATTGTCACTATGGTAACAAAACAATCTAACTGTGGATATTGTTCTCTGGACTTTTACAAAGTAAACTTGCCAAATCCTTCAAATCTTACATTTAAATGTTAAACAATTTAAAATCGTTTAGTTTATGTATGCTGAAATTGAATCAAATTAAGCAGCGTTGATCATCTCAGTAAACAAGTGTTACATTCGTGTATCTGTGGTCTGTGATAAAGTATTAGCATCTTTGGGGCCCCTGAAGCAAATACAGATACTTGATATTCATTTTAATTGTATATTTTGATTTGTTGTTTTTAAGACTAGTTGTAGTGTTTCACTGGCGATGTTTTCCCATAACGTATAATTACTGAGCGATATTTTTAAATTTCATGTCTCCTTAATACAAAAACACGGTGGACCGCCTCGGCATCCCGACCACGGACTTAGCAAGTTTTCTGGGGGAAACCCTGAGTTGCTTCTGGATTTTATATAAAATGGACAAAAAGAGAATATATGTCCAATATATGTCCTACTTTCTGTTTATTTTCCAGAAAGTAGAGATCCCTCCATGGGTAAGTTGGAAACTTCTAGTTATTTCTACAAACATATTTTTTTTCTCCTGTATTGAAACATTTGCTTTTTGAATTTCTTTAATTTTTCTGAACTCATTTCCAGAGACAGAGCATCAAGGTTCTGAAGGAAAGTTTAGGCACTAATAGGAAACCTGTAAGTGGAAAGGTTGTTCAGAAATCTGCTCTGCGTACGTATGAAAACAAGAAGAAGAAGAAGAATTTCTTCTTCTACCTGGGAGTCGCTGATGAGTCCGACTGCATCAAAGTCATGGTTTATGGAAGAGAGCTATTTCAGAAGTTTGAAGAGGGGCAGCATTATCTTTTCAAAAATGTTAAGGTAGAATTAGTCAAAATTGAATTGGTGATGAAGGTTTTCAAAGCTGAACAATTCTCAAAGACTAATGGGATTAAAGTGCACAAGACTCTGGAGCTGGAGGCTCAGATGCTGATTTACAACCAGAGTCCAGTTTACTCAATCGAGAAGATCCAGTCCTTTGATGATAAAACATCAGTGAGTGTTGAAGGAACTGTGATTGACGTAAGTGATTTCTGCTGAAACATGTTAAGAGCAAGAGATTTATGACTCTCTTTGTATTTATATATATTATTCTGAAAATGTTGGATTATTCTCAGTACTGGTTTAATCACTTTGTGATCCTCAGATCAACCCATTAACTCAGGTCAAACTGGAGGGAAAAAGGACCAAAGTAAATATACGCAAGTTCCAAATTAAAGATGAAACTGGCTCCATCTGGATCACGCTGTGGCGCAATGACATCGAGCAGCTGAGAGGAAAAGTCGCCGGAGATTTGGTCAGAGTGACCAACCTATTGACCAACCATTACTATGAGACGGTGTCTCTGAACTCCACTGACTTCACCAGAATCTTTAAGGTACTGGTTATTATCTCATTTCTCTCCTGTTATTCAGACCACTGGAAATGTCTGACAGAGTTCAAAAGGGACACTGGGGAAAGATGAGCCATTTTTCATATTCAGGATTTCTGCATTCATTCTTCGAGTAGGCCGGTGTTCTGACAATCTGTCATACTCATCAATCCAGTTTACGGTAATACTCATGCGCACATCGATGTTATGTCACATACTGCTTACTCAGCAGATTTCTTATAAATCCATATTAACTGTAGAAGTTTCATTTGTGTGTTTTATTTCTCAGAAGTTTCTAATTTAAAAAAAAAAAGTTTTCAATTTTATTTAATTAAGCTGCTATGTTAATCAAATACATTAACATAAATGACTTTTGCTGTTTCCAATATTGTTACCAAACTATAAACAAGACATTAGTCCCGTTTAGCGTCACGATTACTACAAACACTGTTTGACTACAAATTTGGTCGAGATATTTTATCCCTATAGCTAAACTGCCTTTTTAATATTTTAATACTACTTTAGAAAACTGCACGGAATATGCCCTAAAAATAGCACATTAATAATGTTGGATGCTGACCGAAGCTGTTAGGCAACAAGCAGAACAGCTCCTCTTTCTGGACACTGTGTGGAAATAACTAGATTTTTCTTATTTGATTTTTTATTTGCCATAAACTTCTGAAAAATAAAACACAGAAAATGAAACTTCTACAGGTATGATGGATTTATAAGAAACTTAACATCGATGTGCGCATGCGCATTACCACAAGGTATGCTGGATTTATGAGGTATGACAGACAGTCAGAACACCGGTATGCACCAGAACACAGTACCACCACTTCTACATTTTACCCCTCAGTGTACAGAGATGTTTTCCCCATCAAAATTCTGCCCTGCAGCTCTGCATGCACAAGCAACAACCTTCCTTCATTTAAGATGAGTAACTTTAGGTTGTCGTTTGTGCATGCAGAGCACAGAGAATTTACTCAAGTAAGAGTAGCAATAGTACATAATATTTTTCAAGCAAAATTAAAAAGTACAATGCAGTACAACTACTCTTAAATGTACGTGTTTTCCAAGAAGTTACTTTTAGATATAATTGAATGAAAGTAATTAGATGAATTACTATCCAGCTAAAAACACAACGAGGTCTGGCCTAATTCAGTGAACACATGTTGTGTTCACTGAACCCTTAAATCTGAAAGACACTTATCATTTCATATTTTCAATTATCTTTTAGTTTGTCTTTGTTTTGTCAGAACGCCATGAGGCTTGAAGTTAATGAAAGTGGCTCCATGACACTTTGGATTTGACTCATCTGGACTTGATACAGCACTCGCTGTGTTCTTTTTTTTTATAATTTCTGTCCAATAAAATGACTGATCCATAGATTTATGGATCGATATAAAAATATTACCCATATTTTGTCCCATATTTGTATGACATTAAAGAGAATACTGGCACAGTTTTCCTTTTAAAGCACTGCCCATATCAAGAAAATCATAGTTTGGTTGCTAACTTGTAAATCTTTATATATTTTTGGATTATGTGGATCCATTCAAACAATCAGACATAACCGTTAATGATAATGTAGCAGCATATAAAAAAAAAAGTTCTCAACTGAGCCACATCACAAATCTGAATGTTTCCACACATTTTCGTTCAAATAATTCAGATGTTTGGCTGAATGTCAGTTTATATATTTTATATTTCATTGATGGGCCTTATTATGACCCAACTGTCCTGATTACCTGTTTCTGTCCAGATGCAAGCTGCTGCTGTCCAGAATGTCTCCATGCTGATTATAGGGACCATAAAAGCTGATGGGTTACAGTTTAAGGTAGATGTGATGATTAACGACCAGCTGTACACCTTCATTATTTCTTCCTGTCTTCTGGCTAAAGCTTTTGGTGTCAAACTGGAGGGCGACGTCGAAGAAAGACTTCTGCAGAAAATCCCGTTTTCAGCTGAAGCAGAAATAAAAGGAAACCAGATCCAAGATCTGAAAGCTGCAAAAGAAATGTAAATTTATCAGAAACAGCTTTTAACTTACAAGGTCTTTGCTCTATTAAAGAGTGAAATATTTCAGAATCATGCAGTGTAATTTATTACAATCTGCTTTGTGCTCTATTTTAACCTAAATCTGTTGAGTTCTCATTAAGATGTCTTATGTTCAATAAATCTGTCACATTTGTTTCTGTGAACTATGAAGTCTCACACTAAAAACTGAAATGATTATGTAATACAAATTGTTGGACATTAAAACCTGCTGGAGTTTTTTTATTTTGACTCTTCTGCTGATCACTCAGTTCTCTGAAAGCTCAAACACAATCAGATTAAATTTTAGCTGACTGGGAACCAGCAGCAGATCCAAGTGTTTTACCTGCACTGCTGGTTGTCTATTCATGCTGCTGGTTTAGCTTTGCCTTAGTTCATTATTGATTCTGACAGATCCATTGAGTTACCATAGGAGGTAACTCAGGGAAATATTTGGAATTATTCCAATGGAGAGTAAGACCAAAATTATGTAGCAAACCTGTAAACCTTAAGGCCTTTTGGCGCCCCCTGATGGATTACATACTTAGTGATCTACATTTTGACCTCTAAAGGAGAGCTTGCACTCAACTGGAAATAATGTCTAGCTTTATATTTATATACTTATGTATTTAGTTATTTTTCTTCAGGTTTTGTGTGTGTTTTTGTTTTTCCTCATACATCAGTTTGTATTTAACTGCACCAAATCTGTTGTGTTTGTTTTTCCGAAAAAAAAAAAAAAAATTCAACAAGTGTTCAACAAAAAGAAAGTCCAACTAAAAACCAGGAAGATTCAAAGTTTCAGCCAAAAATTAACAGCAATAATCTGAGTTATTTAGCCTGATATAAGAGGAAATAACAGTCATTTACTCATGGTTCACCATGAGCCAGGGGAGATCAGGTTGGCTGATCAAACATATTCAGGCTGAAACTAAATATCAAAGTAACAGCCATGTTTAGTAAAATCCAACAATCCCCAATCATCACACTTCCTCTTAATTCCTGCCTGGCTAAGTGATTCCTGGTCCAGTCCTGAAGCTACTGCTGATGAGCTAAAGTCACCAACAGTTTTCAGCAATTAAAAACAAATCTGAAATATTCAATAAAAGGCAAATAAATTCAGTCCAATTTGCAAATACATTTGTTTTCTGAGAAAATAATCTGAAGAACAAATCACTTTGAAATTTGAATGTTTGACTCAAATCAAATTAAGTCATTTTGAATTATTTATATCCATCTGGCATGAATGAAAAATGTAATTACACCCAGTTATATTTTTAAAAAGGGATTTTCTCCCAATTCTTTTGGCTCAATGTGTCATTGCAATCATCTACCAATAAATATTTATGACTAATACATAATTAGCATGTAAAGGGACAATTTCTCATACTAATACAATACAAACTAAGGTCATTTTCACTTTTGTTTGAGCAGGACTCAAAACAGTAATTTATTAATTTTAAATACGATGATTCTGAAAATTGCTAACTTTTACTTTGTAATAACAGTTCCGCCACAATAATTCTTCCCTCTCCAATATGGCGGCAGTGATGTTTATGCAAAACACGGGAAGAAGAGGGTCAGTGATGACTATGACTTGTGGCGCCAAAACCTCGGTTCACTGAAATCCGGTGAAAAGTCAAGTAGGAGAAATAGAGAGAAATCTTTTTAACTGACGTTTTAGCGGTGTTTTAAATTACAGTTTCAGCATATCGGGCGAATATTGTCGCTTAAATCAAGTTATTTCCAACAAACAGGAACAGTTTTCCATTTTATAACGGAGAACTCAAACTGCTGGTCAGTTTCCCCCCGGAGGAAACAACCTCAGAGGTAAACAAGGTGTTTCGGTGAGTAGCAGCTGCTGCTCTGGGCTAATTTCTGAAAATATTACATGTTTTAATGCATGAATGCTCTAAAATTAATTTCATAAGAGCAGTCAGAGCTATAGATCCTCTAAGTACTCTGGTTTGTGTTGAATTTTTAACTTTGATTTATTAGCTGCTGCTGTTTAACTAATGATTTAACTAATGGCTGAAGGCCCACTGGTTATTTATTTACAGTCAAGTTCAACAAGTTAATTTTAAAGTTCAAGTAAAATCATGTCTAGCTTATGTTTATGGTTGATAACAGAGAGTATCAAAATTAGAGGACGATCTGGTTCCTGCCGGTTCTGTTTACCTTTCAGGTAAATAATTTGATCCATTTCCTGTATCAATCCAGTCCAGTTTTTATCTGTCATCACGACTTTGAATATTTATTCTATCTAGTCGTTCTTTTTTCAACTAATAGGGATTTTGAAAATAATTCTTTATTACAGTTTGAACTTATTCTGGGTCCTCAAAATTAACTTTATTCGTACAAAAATTGTAGTTTTAATATTAACCCATTTTCAAAAATAAAAAATATTTAAAGGGGGCTTTGGTAATAAAATGATGCATAAAAACAACCACTTCATCCAACAGTGAACTATATTCCCTAGTAGTTTACTGGTTTTTAGTAATTGATTAATGTCTTGTTCTGAATTAAACTTGCCCTCATTAAAGAAAAACACCTGCAAATGAGAAAATGTGTGATTATTTTAATAATACAATGAAGTTAATATTAACTTGCTGCTCTGCTTGGTTTCCCTAGATATAAACTGCTTAAATAATTTGAATAAAAACTAAATGTGATGCACTGATAAGAATAAACTGAAATGTACAGAACTGGCTTGAAATCATTAATTTTTTGTAATGTGCTTTGAAACGACGTGATCTAAATTGCAAATATCTAAAAGAACATAATTGAATTGATAGATGAGTACAAACTGTGGAATCACTTAATTTTTCTTTGGTCACTGATTGTTGTTTTCTGGTGTTTGTGTTCAGATGACCATGGAGGATTTTGAAAACCAATGGAGATCGAATCTGAGCAAAATTCTGGGTGAGCTAAATAAAGAGGAGTATAAGGAACTCCTCATTGTGCATTTGAACAAGATCCCAGGGGGGATGAAGGATGAAGAACACAAAGGGGAAATGCCTCAAATCATTATTAACTGCTACGGACTGGACAAGTCAATCAAAGTAATCAGCAAGGCAATGGATGAAATCCCTAGAAAGGACCCTACAATCCAGGACCTGATTAAGCCCATGCTGCTGAAACTAGAAGATCTAAACCAGCAAGATACAAACAACAGTGAGTTCAGAAAAAGCTTATTCTGCTCTGGACTCTGTGGTAAAGAGTTTACTCTATGTTCACTTGTTTCACTGGAAACCCAGAATCAGAAAAACAAGGATTTTACCTCACTAAGTAAAAATCAGGACCGTATACCCTGTAGCAGTTATAGCCAAGTGATGGCATAGTTACTTTGAAAAAGTAACTTACATTACGGATTATTTGATTTGGAAAGTAATTAAGTTAGATTAAAAGTAACTTTTTTAGTTACTAGTTACTTATAAATCTGTCATACCTGTGTGTTATGTTTCTCAGATGTTTATGGTAAATTTTATTTAACTAAGCTGCTATGTTAATCAAACATATTAATATAAATTACTTTTGCTATTTCCAATATTGTTACCATAGTGTAAACAAGATATTAGTCCCGTTTAGCATCACTATTACTACAAACACTGTTTGACTACATATTTGGTCTCCAGCAGGATATTTTGTCCCTATATCTAATCTACCTTTTTAATATTTCCATATTTCTTTAGAAAACGGCACAGAATATGTCCTAAAAAAGCATGAGTAACGCTGGATGCTGAATATGTCCTAAAAATAGCACATTAATAACGCTGAATGCTGACCAAAGCTGTTAGGCAACAAGCAGAACAACTTCTCTTTCTGGACACTGTGTGGAAATAACTAGATTTTTCTTATTTTAATTTTGTTTATTTACCGTAAACTTCCGAGAAATAAAACACACAAAATGAAACTTTTGACAGATTTATAAGAAACGTAACATTGGTGTGCGCATGTGCATTACCACAAGGTATGCTGGATTGACGAAGTATGACTAGGGTTGCCACCCGGAATCGTCCATATTTGGCTGTTATGGGACGCGATTTGTTCAGTATTTCTATAAATGTCCTATATCCCACACATATCACAGGGTTAGTGAGGATGAATACAGACAATTAAAAGAAATGCGTCCATCGTGGCATAGTGTGATAGACAGGATCTATCAGGAGAGGAACTGTAGACCCGTTAGAGCCTAAGGAACCAGAAATCATCATCTCTTCATCCCTCAATCATCTCCTGAGGCTGATATGGTAGAACATTTTATTATTAAGTTTTTTATTGTGCTTTCATTCAGCTATATTGGTTCGATTATTTGCTTAATAATAATATCAACCAAAATAATACTAATGGTCATTTAAAGAACAAATCATACAAATAGACATCAATATTTCCTACTTGAAACGATTTGTTAATCCTTTCTGTATGCTTTATTTGGAAATGCTGATATATTTTATGAATTCAGTGTTCAGTGGTCATTTAATGAATTATTAATGCACCAGACACAGACCTGCAGTCCAGGGGCGGTTCTAGATGGGGGCCAACGGGGTACCTAAGAAATTATACTAAATAAATGTCTTATGTTGATACTCAGAGATGGATTTTTTTAACCTTCGCAATTTTACTTTAACAAGGAATTAAATATTCTACTGCTGCATTTTTAGCTGCTGTATATGATCACATTTTCCATATGCAAGGGATCTTGCATATGGCTCACTTGGCTCACTTAATATATCAAATGATGAAATATTGCTCTGTTTTTTTTGTTTCAAAAGACACTGATTAAAATACCAGAATGTTCACATAACTTTTATACTTTTGGCTGTCTGTGGACACATTTTGAATATTAAATCAGGTGTTATGATCAATTACTTAGTACTTGAGTAGTTTGCCAAATACTTTTTACACTTGCTTAAATAAATGTGGTTAAGGTATGTGGCTCTGATTGAAGTACAATTTTGGAATATTCTATGTATGAACAATTGCTCTATGGATCACTTTTTTAAAAACAAAAGACACCACTGTAAAATAATGTCTATCACTGCAGCAGACGTCCCACTCCGTGAGAGTAGGACGACGCGCTGTGGGGAGCGTCCCTTCATTTTTATTTCTGAAAAGTGGCAACCCTAGGTATGACAGATAGACAGAACACCGGTTAGCAAGTTGCTAACATGTAAACAAATGGTGGTTCCGGGCTGCAGCGGAAGTCATGCCCATAAATCACGCAAAGCCTCATGAGGGTTTCCGAATGAGGTGGATATGGTTGGATTAAAGGGGAGGCTTAATGGTTACAACAGTATAAAAAAAAACCTTTAGTAATTTGTGCATGTTTTTCTGTGTTCCACTATTGTCAGGTAAATTCTAAGAAGGATTTTAGAATCCCCCCCCCACCTCCAGGTTCTGTGTTACGGCCTTGCGTTTGGTGTCAGAGCATTCATGCGGCTCTACAGACTTGTGACTCTTATCTTAATATTAATGTTAAGTGCCACAAATCTGGCCTTTAGATTTGTCACACTTGCACAACTAAACACAAATAATAGCGTTTAGTTGCACAACTTTACAGACTCGTTCATTCATGGCTGTTTTCACATTTGTTGCGCTGTTCATATTAGTCTCGATATTTGCCGTTTTCTAGAGCGCTATGCGGAGCTCGACGTCATTCACAGCAAATATATGAACTTGATATTAACAAAGACACAGCAGGAGGGGTCATCTGGGAAATGATGGACAGGGAGAGTCTGACTAAAACTAACTGGATGTCAGACAAATTCTGGGGTTTATGTCTAATTATTTCCAAGTTCAAATGAGCAATTTAATGTTCAAAAACAAGCCCAAAAGCACAACCCGCGATTCATTAAATTTGCTAGCGACTTTAGGAACAAAACAAGTCCAAAATTGTTTATAATAATTGGACTTGACAGAAACTCAAAATGATTCCTGATTTTCCAGCAACAAAATGTGCATCTTCTCTCCTCCCTCCATTGTTTACATTTCTAACGCTGCTGATAACTGTTGCTTAGAAATGGTGGTCACTCCACAAGATGCATAGTGGAACTAAAATAAATTACAAAACAAAATAGCAATGCAAAGTAACTCAAAGTGATTTTGATAAATAACTGTAGTCTGACTACTGAATTTGAAATAGCAACGCGTTAGATTACTTACAAAAGTGGTCCGACATCAGTAACACTTTATTTTGTAACGCGTTACTGACGTCATTATCCAGAACTGACCATGAGGAGGCAGATCAGGATTGTTCTGGTAGTCTGATGTTTGTTGGGTGTTTGTAATGTACCTTTAATGAATCCCTGAACCCTCCTAATGAATCTATCAGTCCAAAGTTGAAACCAAGGTTCTTCCTGACTTCTGGGTTTTGAATGTTCTGCATTCAGGTCTGAAACCAAAGCAGGAATGAGTTCAGAGCTGATAACCTGCTGATAATAAAGGCAAAGATCCAGAAATAATAACAGCATGAGTTTATAGACCAGTGATGAAGATGTTTATAAATTAAACTTTAATTCAATAACTGCAGAGGTTTGACTGTTTAAGTTGTTTTACAGGAAAGAAGAGGAAACCTGGACCAGAGTCAGAGGAGCAGCAGGAGTTTCCATCCGGTGGGTGAAACGCCTGAACTGTCCCTTTAAACAAGTTTAAAATAACTCCATTAAGAACAATGAACATTAGTTCATTGTTCTTAATGGAGTTATTTTAAACTTTTAAACTTGTTTAAACTACTACTTGTTTAATTTTAGGTCGACCATAGATTTGTCACATTTAGAGAACTGTATGGTAGGCCCTGCTGCTTGGACAAAGGGGAAGTTGGGCGAAGGGCGATTCCACATAATTTTTCAGCAGTCTGACTTGTTTAAATCTTAGAGCTCTCCCTGCTGGTTAAAACGTGAACTTGTGTTATTGCGATTCATTTCTCAAAATGTGTTTTTGCTGCTGGTGAAAAATCTCTGTTCTGGATTGGTTTATGGATCAGAACCTGATTACCTCATGTTGTTCCTCCTATCTGTGTTTAGCAGAGTTAAAGAAGAAGAAG
>CAEGAF010027871.1:0-11104 GCA_903067075.1 Micropoecilia bifurca | reverse complement strand
GTGTGTGTGTGTGTGTGTGTGTGTGTGTGTGTGTGTGTGTGTGTGTGTGTGTGTGTGTGTGTGTGTGTGTGTGTGAGAGAAAGAGAGAGAGAGACAGAGAAAGAAGTTGAGCATCCATCCTGAAGGTGCGTCGTTGTAGCTGAGTGTTTTTAGTTGCTCCTCATATCTGGGCTGCTCTTATTACTGATAATGGACATGTAAGTGATGACTATTAGGCCCACATCTCCAGTAAAGCTGATGGAGAGTGGAAGTCATGAAAAAGAGGGTAAATTATAATCAGATCTGGCAGCAGATAAATTTATTTCTGACCATGTCGTTAGCATCTACTGAAAACAAGTAGATTGCAAAGACACATTTTAATACATCCGTGTTGGAGGTTTGATATTAGGAATGACTAATTCTTAGTTCCCTTGTCTGTTTTTTTTAATAAGTTATGCAGGGCCATCACTTCCTGTAGATTAGAGCCTCCTACCTTACAGAGATAATCCAACATCCCCCAGTCAACACTTTACACCAAAGGAGCTTCTTCCCGCAGTCAAAAACAAAAGTTTCCAGCAGCAATACAGCACACCCGACCAGTCTTCAAAACACACAGACGATCAGAAAATAGATGTATTTTTGCATTTCCTCAGTCCACAGCGAATCCTCCCTTCAGATCTCCAACTGTCCTTCCCTGCCTGCCCGGCTGCATGGCGAGGGATTTTCATGGACAGGTAATTAGTTGGTAAGCATCTTAACCCACAGGCAGGATAGTAATCCATGCCGCCCTCCTCCCTCTCCGGCTGCCGCCTCCATGAGTGGGCCTAGGTGGGACAGTACATTTCCGCTGTGCCTCTTTGCGCACCGGGCCGGCATTCCTGAGGAGGGATGCTGGACAGGTGCATCCAGAAACTGTTTTATGTGGCAGCCGCATGGGGAGGACAACAACAGCAGCAATACAGTCGGTTTATTTAGGCATCTGGCTACAGTCGACATTTAGCACCAATAAAACCATCTGGAGTCTTTTCATAATTTTTCTGAACAATTTGATTTGATAAGTTAGAGCATTTTTACCCCACTAATATGTTATGTCCATGATTCTAAGCCTCTGAAAGTCAAAATAATGCATATTTTTAATAGAGTTTGCTCCTTATTAAAATATATTCTTTCTTGTCTGAAATCTGCACAAACTCGTAGCTAATTAGTAGGTTTGACTATTCTTTGCCTTCAGCTCAAAATTTGGGACTTCCTTTAGAGTGACAAGTATATGTATAGATATATGTCACAAGTATGAATCCTAAACTGATTGTTTAAAAAACACTCTTCCTAAACTAAAATAGCATTTTGAGCCATTTCCTCCAGAACAAAAAGGCACTGCAATGCCATTCGGACATCTATCTCAATAATGAAAGACCAACATTTTTCTTGCCAAAAATACATTTTCAAACGCAACATGTAGCATAGATGTCCGGCTGCTCGTCGTTGGGACAGAAAAAAGGACAGCATGAGCGGTTTTCTTTGCAACCGAGTTCTGTGGAAGTAAAAAAGTGTCGAGGGCAGATTCATGTTCAGTCTCTGCTGGAACAACTGGAACCTCAGAGACATAAACTAAATGTGACGGATAAAGAAACTACACAGTTTGTACCACAAATAGACAGGTCAGGCAGAGAGTTGACAGTCAGACCATTGAGAAGGCCAAGGCTGTTGTTTGTGAGCATGAAGTTTATTGGGTAGGAAATGCTTTCTTTCAATAAATACCTGGCTGGACTAGATTGAATTTTGAGCCAAATGAAGGAGAAAATGTTTGTCAGCAGCTGATGTCTGAGCATTTTAACACATGCAGCATTAGCTTGAAGGAACGTTTTATGGCTGAAACACATATTTATAGCAACAAACTCCTTAAGGACTTTTAATGCTTTTTGAAATACCTCACCACCACCATTTCCCATGGTGGTGAAGTTTCTACAGAGAAAATAGAGTCGCTTTTAAATTCCCCCACTGAGTGCCGGTTTGCTAGCTCTCCAGGCTGCTGAACTGAGGCAGCATTTATCCTGACTTCCTCCACTTTACTAGATTAGCTTAAATATAAATATTTACTTAATGAAATCAGATTCAGGCAGGAGACTTTGCATACTTTTATCTTGGTTTGACAGTTTGCCATGCAGCGATGTCCGGGTTCAGCATCCAAGACGAAATCAGTAATAAAAAGAGAAAAATATTGTTCTGCTTCTTTCTTTATGTATTTTTAATTCTCGTTTTTGGTAATGGAAATTAACAAAACGTTCGTAAGCTGCGAACCTGTACAGAAATGAAAAGAGAAGGCTGTAAAAAATATATTATACTAAAAAGTTACCTAATCAGGGGAAATCGAGTAAATATACAACACAACAGACATTTTTCTTGTATTTTCCAATGAAGCTCTTCAGGCTGCAGGCAAAGAATTTGACTTACCAGCATCCAGGCTGCGCATGAACCTCCCTCCCCTGTCGCGTCGATCCGTGCGCAAAAGTTTCTCCAAGCTCCGGCCTCCAGCGCGCCGCGTTTTATACGAGCATCCAAAGCTCCGCGCACAGCTCATTTACCTGCTGTCGGTGATTATTAGACAGATTGCAGGTGGAAAAAGACGCATCATCCTTTCAGCTGATGCGGATCCGCTGTTGTCGGATAGTCCGGTCTTGGGTTACGGCTCTTTCAAAGTTAAGTTTGAAATCCAGCCGTGCTCCCTTTGTCCTCTCCATACATTATGGAGGAGGCGCAGCCCGCCAGCAGAGGCTCGTCGCTCTCCGCGGCTCCTCCAGCTTCTCGGGTTACTCCGGAAAAAAAACCTTGGCATTTCTGCGATCTTTTTCTTTTCCGAATAAAATATTTCCACAGTTCTGGCTTTTTTTTTTCTTCTTTCATTTGCATTGCGTAAACCAGATTTTATAACCTTTTACGGTTTTAAATTCAGATCTTTCAATAAGTTCGCAAATCGAGCCCTTTTATGTTTGCTCTTAAAGTACATTTTTAATCTGCATAGAGGCTGAAATAATAAAACATTCTGGGATGAGCTCTAATTACTGAGAGTGGCTGTCTAGCCAAATTAAACTCTGATGTTGCAACTGGAAACCAGAATATGCGCAGAAAGGGGCAGCGTGGCCACACAACCAATTAATATTTTATTAGATCATTATACTCATGGTCTGGACTTCATCACGGCATCATTCAGTATTGTAGTCTATAATCACCCTCGGATGTAAAGCCAAGAATTAGTTTAATGAAAAGAAAACTAATGTTTTAATCTGTTCTTAAATTGTTTCTTTGTGAGATCTTTATTGCAAAACTGAAGAAAAACAGCTGCCGGAGAAAATCTGGAGCAAGACAAAATATTCTGTTTCATAATTTTGCTCTCACAACTAGACCTTTTTAGAGCAAACATACAAATAACAATGACCTTATAAAATTATTTACAACACTTTTAACCCCAACTGCATAAATTAATATAAGTTTTGTTTTTTTGTTTTTTTTAATGTTTTTGTCTTATTTGGATTTTTTGGATATGTGTGCGTTTGGTGTTAAAGGTTTTTGTTCATTAAAACGTTTCGGTTTTGATAAAGCATCAATATCATTCACTTAAGTTCTGTAGTCCTGATAAAAATTTATCTTCAAAAGATAAATATTGCATATTAAGTTTCTTATTTACGTTTACGCCATGTCATTTTATTTTACTCTATGAAGGTTTAAATAAACTGTTACCCTTTCAAGCGTTGAATGTTATTTTATGGAAGTGTTGCTCCTTACACTGCCATCTAGCGGCCACTTCCTCAAAGTTCACACTTCATGCTTTGAGCCACCTTGCAAAAATATTGTCATTTTCCTGCTTTAATCTGAAAACATGGGTATGACATTAAGGACCGTTTAGTGCTTGTATAAATCATTTAGACAGAACCGTGTCTCCTATGAGGCTGAAGCATACAGAACGAGACATTTTTATATATATAATTTCTCTAGAAAATGTTTTTTTTCCCCCTCCCTTGCTTTTTAATTCATATTAAACTGGAGGAGAGTCGATTTTGTGTCTTGTGAACCGGTTTCATGTTGCTTTTTCCAAATAGTGTCATGTAATTTTGTAAGGACACATCCTGTCCTGAACAACTTGAGTGGTGAGATCCATTTTCCATTTTCTGATCTTGAGTTGAAATCTCCAGATATTTCAGAACCCATCAAGTTCTTTTAAACAAGGCTTCTAGTTTTTGAAAGGGAAACAGGCCCACAGCATCACTGATCCTACACCAAGCTGAGTGGTTGCCATTAGAAGCATTTCCAAGTGTTTAATTAGTTTTAAACCAGACTCGCCTCATGAAGGTGCTGAAAAGTCAATCAGAATCCCAGTGGTGCTTGGCAGTTTACACTCATCAAGGTTTGTCCTGCAGGGGAATTATTTTTGCTGGAGTTACACCAAAGTCTGTCTGTGAGAGATAATCATTACTACTGTTGATGTCTGATTGGGTTTTATGCGTTTATGAAGTCAACATCTGGGTAACTTAGTTTAACGTTTCTCTTACTACTCTCCTCTGATAGAAAGCTGTAAGATAAAAAAAAACCCTGAGGTTAAAAAAAAAAAACTTAAGAAAAACATCCAGACACTGCCATCTAGTGGACAAAACAGGGATTGCCATAATTTTTCTAACCAAAGTGAAGAAAACAGCTTTAAAATAAGTGACAAATTAACTTCTTTCCACATAAAAAAAAGATATAATCATGTATGTTTTTGTTGTTTATTTCTTTCTTCAAGTTACAAGGGAAGCACATTTTTGCCATTTAAAAATCGGGGGATATCTTGGCTTAAAAGTTCAAAATAAAAACATTCAGAGAAATTAAAGGCGTCAAACATGTGTTGCATTAATAAAAAAAAAAAAGAATAATAAAAAAAGAAACACAGCGATGAATCCTGATGGCATCCAAAGAGGCTGGACAGTGGTTCTCCTTTTTTCTGTAACTGTTGCATTACAGTTTGAAGACATCATGTCCTAAGACTAACACCAACATGCAGTCTATTTGGTACAAAGGTGAACCAGAGGAGAGTTTAACGAGATCTGACTAAATCACCTTCAAACAACACGGAATGGCCCTTTTTTTTTCTTTTTTACTGGATCTGGTGTTGGACATTCCTGCTTTCCTGTCTGATCCGCAGGGCATTAAAAGCTCGGCACATTTAATAGCAACACCTTCACCGCTCTGTCGCCCACAGAAGCATAAAGCTCAGCTGCACTAAACCAAGACCTTTAAAAGTTTTTCCGTTTTAGAGTTCGACCTTCTAGGGGAACGTTAGATAACATTTTTTGGTCCCGATATTTTTGGAAAAAACACGCTGCAGATGGCGCGAAACGGTAAACATGACCAATCTGAAGCAAAGAGCTCTGCGACGGGACACGTCTCCACGAGGGACAGGTGGGGGCAACGTCCCTTTGGAGGGGTTAGTTCGGCAGAGGAAGATGATTTAACGCTCCACGTCTTCAACAGGAAAAGCGTTTGTTTGTCATTATACAAGTATTAAACCATACATCATGATAGGATTCACCACCTGCAAAGAAACCAACTATCCCTACGCATGTCAGACACCTAT
The DNA here is from genome assembly GCA_903067075.1 of Micropoecilia bifurca. NCBI lineage: Eukaryota > Metazoa > Chordata > Actinopteri > Cyprinodontiformes > Poeciliidae > Micropoecilia > Micropoecilia bifurca. The sequence goes on along the minus strand of CAEGAF010027871.1, from coordinate 5,520 downwards.
GACAGTTCAACACAAGCAATAGGCAGAGTTAAGTTCAACAATAATCCCCGCTGACCCCTTGACTGTACTTCTGTGTCATGCCACAACACACAAAGATACTCAGAATGGCAAACACTTTCCTAAAACGGAGAGGAGGAGGAGAAGAAGAAGAAGGCAGGTGCTAGAAAACAGGATATTGATTACGGAGCTCTTTCCCTGATTCCTGCTGAGCATCATCGGAGCAACACAATGCGTCAAAGGATGAGATTCATGCACACGCTGATGCGCTTAGAAAGTGTCTGCAGTCCTGGAACGACTGTCTGCAGCCTGTACACCAAAAACCCACTGAGCTGCTGCTGCTGCTGCTGCTGCTGCTGCTGCTGTGAATGTGACGATTGCAGCTCCTTGTAGGTGGCAGTGGGGGAACAAAAACAAGTTATTTTTAAATCTCTTCCTTTTTTTTTTAGTCATGTCATCCAGCTCTGCCTTAAAGAGGAAATGATGGCAAGAGTAAAAAGGTGGTGAAAATGTGTTGATGAGTGCCGTCCTGCGTCGGTTTTATAGTGCAGCGTGAAAATCCTGGCGTTGAGATCAGGTGAACTAAAGCAACACTTCATTCTGATGAGGAAGAGCACGGAGCTGATGGTGATGATTTCCTAAACATGACATTGTTGTTTTGTTTTTTCTGTTTTTCCATACTGCAAAACCTTGTGTAGCGATAAAAATCCTTGTTACTGTAAAAAATCGTCCCGTTTGTTTAAATACGAATATAGTACTGAGTTTCTGCTCTTTAGGAAACGATAGTCCGTTGTGAGGTGAAGGACGGTTCTGCCTTCACTACAACTCCATATCCTGAGCCTCGTCCTCGGAAAAGTCCGACATGGAGCTCTCGGAGGAGGAGTCTCCTCCGCCCTCCTCCTGCTCCTTTAGAGCCTCCTCTGTGGCGTACTTCTGGATGTATTCTGGAAGAGACGAGCAGACAAGTGAGTCCAAACCGATGTCCACAGCAGCAGCTTCACGTCTATCAGAAACAGAACGGCCTCGTGCGCTTCGGGCGGGAGAACGTCACGCTGCTGTGACTCACAGAAACCCTGCTTTGCAAAAAAAAAACTCTTGTCCAAAACCTTCTGCTATTTTTTTTTGGTCCATCAGATGTGAAACTTTTACAAAACAAAGATGTTTAAGTAAAACTCATTTACAGGCACGAATGTTACATCGCCTTTTGTGTAAAGGCATAAAATATTAATATGTATGTTCACATTTTGAAAGAACTGTCATTTTATTTATGTTTTTTAGGTTTTTAAAAACCATAAAAAAGGATTGAGACATTTTCGTCAATGGGATGTTGATGTTTGTGGCAAATACTTTACACACAAAAAAAGCTGCTTAAACATAACGTTGACAAAAAATATTACTGCGTTAATGCAAAATCTGTTCCATACAAAATACTAAAACAGAACTGCTAAATCTGCATTTGTTATATCTATATTCAAATATTTAAATGTGGTTCTGTCATTGTGGAAGGACCAAAAAGACACCACAACAAGACAATAAAACACAATAAACTTTATTATTGGAGCGTTAGAAAATGTGGAAATATTCAAGAGATATAAATATGTGTGTAAAAGCGTTTAACAGGCGCAACAATACAAGTTACATCTAATCCAACAACAATTAAAATAAGTTGCATCCTTCAACAGCACAAAGTCAGCGTCTGCATCTCAGCGATCCAGTCCACACCATTCAGTTCAAATCAGATCAATAACTTTTGCTGTGTGAAACTACAATTGCAGACATATTCGGGTATTGGTGACGTACCTTTGATCTTGTGTTTGTAGTCCTCCGGCCGGTGCAGGTACATGGCGGCGGCGTCACCGTTCAGGGGGTCGATGGGGTTGGGGTAGGCGAGCAGCTGAGGGAGGAAGGACTCGAAGATGTTGGTGAGGTCTGGGAAAAGAGCGGCGAAACGTGTGAGAGCGGCATCAACGCCAGGCACCAGAGGTCTCTCAGTTGCAACTCGCTTCTTCAGATTTTTATTTTTTATTAAAAACACAATCGGTTCCTTTTCTGAGCTCATTTCTGGATGGTTTTCCACAGACTTGGCAGAAATCCTCTTTCTTTGAGTCAAACTGTTTAAGGGAAATGTTGCAGTTTAGTTTTAGCACTGCTGTCTGTTGTGCAACAGAGCTAAGGAACCGGGGGGAAAGAGAAGACAGGAAGCTAACAGGAGACACAGGATTTGCTGCATCTTCTTCACAGTAGCCAGAGCCTTCATCACCTGCAGTTAAAAGGAAACCAACCACAAGGACAAATCTCATGCTCTTGGTGGTTGCACTGAACTCTCCATTACCTTTCAACGATGAAGTTAAGACATAAAACACTGTTTTTATGGATATATCAGTGTTTATGGATAATATCTCAAACATTTAATCCCTAATATATACTTTATTTATATTTCAGGGCAAAAGCACTCAGACGTATTGAAACGTTTCGAAGTTTTGAACAGGTTCGGCCGTTACAAATAAACGTGCGCTAGAATAACTGTAAAATAATTTCACCAATATAAGATCTATGTAACTTTCACTCGATGCAATGTAGAAACGCACAGCAGCAGCCAGTGTAATTATTAACACAGCTTCTTCTGACTCTGCTGCTGTCTTGTCCTTGGATAACGTCACAGATCAGCTCTGGTGCCGATTCATTTCAGCAGACAAAAATCAAATCAAACTTTCAAAAAGTCACATTTTTTTTGTCTTGTTTGAAGTACCTAAAGTCAATGGAACCAGTAAAAACTCTCCAGAAAAAGTAGACAGATTGCACATCTGACTGGAAGGTGTCGCCACATCCCACTGTTCCCTGAATCTATATTGGAGATGCACAGCAGCAAAGTGATATTTTCTCACTCTGTGGCTCTTCTCGTCTTTGCTTGCTGTGTTATTTTATTTAAAGTTGGGGGTTTTTTTTTACACAACAGTTAATTAGTACGACAGATCAGCATTTATGCAAGAACTTGATATAAAAAAAAAACCCAGAGTTTATGTTGTCTATGTGAAACCATCTCAGTGAGTGAATCAAGGAGAAATAGAGATCTGTTTCTTGAACATGAACTTAGCAGTCTGCTGTAAACAAAACAACCTCCATGCACAAATGGAAGACACAAACATTCAATAGAAAAATCGACAGATTTTGATATTCATAGGTAAAAACCTAAAGCATCAAAATACTGCTGCTCTGATCTTATTAAGGGAAAAAACAAGAACAATGAAACCAATCGGTAGCCGTCGGCCGATTTCTGGGGCCGAGTCTGAACACAACGCTGAACTCATCGAGTTTGTTTTAACACAGGAGCACAGAAGAGTCCGACCGAATGGGAAACCCGGAGAAAAGTCTATGTGTCCACACTTGTCATCACCCAGTCATGCAGAAACTCCTACGCACAATCTGCTTCTCCAGGTTAAACTGTCTAACTGAGCAGCCCAGTGAATCCCGCCTGTCTGAGTCGAGCTACACGTTTATTATATTCTGAACTTTATTGCAAAGAAATTTAAGAAAATTACTTGTTAACTTATAACGCTGTAGCGTATTTGTAGTTTCCAAGTTAAGCTAACTTAAATAAACAGATGTTTTTACTATGCAACATTCTTGTGGAAACAGCAAACAAAAAAAAAAAACAACTTTTCTCTCTTTACATTTATCCTAAACGTATCTGATCTCCGATCATTATTTTAAAAGACAAAACGAACTGTGAGACGTTTAATTAAACGCCGATATCTTTGCCTGCTCTGCAGTTTTGTCTATCTGCTGGCAGGAGTGTGTGTTCACACACACATGAGCTTACCTGACTCTGCGTGCATCAGCATCAATGACACAGTCTGAAGTTTGTGTTTTCGTCTAGCTTTTGTCAAGCTGGCTTTTGAATGAACGACACCGACAGTGAACATACAGTTACTGGGTGCTGTGACGTCTTGAGGGGACAGGCGTCTCACTGGCCCTCACTGAGTGACGGTGGGGGGGAAACGATGGACCGCCCCCCGCTAGCCGGTTACGAACCGACTCACGGTCAACGCTGGACGTTTTGTGCCAGACTTTCTTTGACTAAAAACTACAAAGACACCAGACGGGAAAGGGACAAAATGACCTAAACTCAAACATGTCTTTGTCACTTTTTCAAGACTTTCTAATCTATCAGCTCTGAATGCTTGACCTGAATACAAGCAGCAGTTATCACTGCAGTGTAAGCTGATTAAACAGAGACGCAGCGTAAAGCTCTACAGCAGAGGTCCGGTTTGAGCGCGTCGCTCTGTGGTCGTTTTTAGGCCATGACCGTTAAGTTTAGCCAAGTTTGGATCTCCGGCCGACGCCCCTGTGACCTACCGTAGAGAGCCGTCCACGTCTGGTTGATGACATCTAAACACACGGTTCCTGACCTGAGAAACACACACAGCAGCAGAGTAAGGGATGAAAACTGAGAAGATTGATCAAACATCTGTCACAACAAGTAGAAGATGGCTCAACTTACGCTTCATCGATATTGGGATGAAAGATTTTGTTCATAAAACCTGAAAAAAAAGAAGATTTTATTAAGATTCAAACAATCGCTCATTTATTCTCTCATTTTGTGTTTCCATCATATTACTATGATTTGATTATGACAATAAGAACTGTCTGGCCTGCTTGTCGCCAAGACAAGAAGCAAAACTTATCCGTACCTATTGACGGTGATTTGAACGGATATTTATCTGGCAGGTCCACCCGAACCTTCCACACGCCTCCTTCATACGGTGCTAAAAAATTCAATCAAACAAGTGTTCATTTTCAACAATTATGTCTTGAAAAACAATTCACACCCCTTAAACCTTTTCACCTTTTGCTTCATTCAAACCAGAAACGTTTCAGTGTGGGATTATGGTATTTCATGCCAACCAACACAAACATTATGAAGCACAAAGAAAACAACGCTAGACTGAGAGAAAGGAGAGCATTAATTAGTGAAGCAGCCAACAGGAAACATGCCAACTCCAGAGGAGCTGCAGAGGTAAATAATAATAATAATGTCAACTATTAGTCAACCTTTGGGGAGGGAAATCTGGTCAGACTGGATGGAGTTGGACACTGTTAGAGACTTAAGATTAGGGTGGAGGTTCGACCCAAAACATGCAGTCAGATCTGCAATAGAACAACTTAAGGTAAAAGAATCTTAATGTGTTAGAACTAGGGCTGTAGTGATACAATAATCTCACGATACACAATATTCTGCCCACGATACGATATATGTTGCGATATTCATCAAACGATACAATTCAATACACTTTTGCAATTTTCTGAAAGGTTTTAGAGGGACAGAGTGATTTTGGTGACATTTTGTGACTGTTATAGAGTTGGACTGAATTAATTTAACTGAAAACTGATTAAAAGCACCAACTACACAATACCTGGCTCTGGTTGGACACAGACTTAAAAGTCCGCAGCTGGACAAAATGAATCAAAGAAGTGGTGAGAAAACATGTTTCTTTTAATTGAAACAGTACAAACTGTAGCTTA